>AWOL01S0004870.1:123433-134841 GCA_000715115.1 Nicotiana otophora | reverse complement strand
CATTTCCCATTCACCCTCATTTTAAGAATATTACATCTTAAAACATTAAAACCTCAACACTACCTTCCCCCGTCTCTCTGATAATTGGCCAGCTTGTGTGTCAATTAATCTGATTTGAGTTTTCGAGGCGTATGAAAGAACAGGGGAATTGGGTGTGAGTGGCTGAAAAGATTCCACAAGAGCAAAAAAGCTCACTCCCTATATACAGAAAATCATCTGAGATGGTTCGCTCATGTCCTATGTAGACATACAAGATTAAAAATAATTATATTTGGCTAAAATTACAAGTATAATACATTATTAAGGGTAAAACAAGGGAAGATCATTTTGAGATGGATTGCTCATATCCTATGTTGAGATAAACCTGTCCATATATGTGAAACCATGGTGATCATAGGTGTTAAAAGAAACAAGATAGATTTAAAATCATGGAAGGAAGTTGTCTTGAAAAACCTATAATTTCTTCGAAATCGTGCATACTTAGTGGAAAATAGGCACATAAATGGGAAGGAACAATAGAGGTGATACCAATTAGTTGGGTCTAAGGCTACGTAATGTTGGTAAACTTACTGTTAGGATCGTGAAACCGGGTAATGCGAAATTTAGCCAAACAACATTATAATGATAATAACAAAGACAATGCAAGTTGATAATAACAAAGATAATGCAAGAAGATAAAGAAGACACAAATTTAACGTGGTTCAGTCAAGGTGACCTACGTTCACAAGCGGAGAGGAGCAATTTCATTATACCAACAAGAGTATAAAAGAGAGTACAAAATTAGAGTAAATACTCTAATTAGTCCCAAATACCCAAGAGAATAAATCTTACAAGATCACTCCAAAGAAAGGGTTCACACAAGTGTTTTCCAACACTCACTCTCTTACAAAATACTCTATAATGAAATAAAAGAGGAGAAAGAAAGACAAGAGTGAAAAGCTCTTGAATTGGTGTGTTTTTGTGAGGTTATTCTCTTGGGGTATTTGGCACTAATTAGAGTATTTACTCTAATTTTGTACTCTTGTTGGTATAGTGAAATTGCTCCTCTATGCTTGTGGACGTTGGTCACCTTGACCGAACCACGTTAAATTTGTGTCTTCTTTATCTTCTTTAATTAGCATTATTGTCAACTTGCATTGTCTTTGTTATTATCATTATAACGTTGTTTGGCTAAATTCTGCACTATCTGATTTTCCAATCCTAACAAATTGGTATCGGAGCCAAATCTAACCGGGTTAGTTTAAATAGCCAAAATGACTCTAATAAAGTATTATGTTGAGAAATTTGACCGAAGTGCAAACTTTGAAATGTGACAATTAAAGATGGAAGCTATCCTAATTCAGGATGACTTAAATTTGGCACTGCAAGGAAAAGAGAAGATGTCGGATAAAATGACGGACGAGGAGTTTGTCGTCATAAGCAAAAAGGAAAAAGCATGTATTAATTTAAATCTTTCAAATGAGGTTTTTCGTGAAGTTGTAGCAGAAAGCTCAGCCAACGGCATATGAGAAAAAGCTTAAAACCCTATATATGAAAAGAACAGTAGAAAATAGGTTTTACCTAAAGCAAAAACTCTACACTTTTCGTATGGCTGAAGGTACCTTTATACTTGCACATCTTGTTACTTTTGATTCTCTTCTTATGGATTTTGAGTAACATAGATGCTGAAATCAAAGATTAGGATCAAGTTGTGTTATTACTTGTTTCCTTACCCTAGTCGTTTAAACATATAAGAGATACTATGCTTTATGGAAAGGATAATATCTCTTATAAAGATATCAAATCTATTTTGAAATCAAAAGAACAAATAGATAGAAATATTATTGGGGAAACTAGTGGGAACCAAGGATAAGGCTTATTCATAAGAGGTAGATCCAATAAGAAAGATTCAAGTAGTGAGAAACCTAAATCAAGGTCAAAATCCAGATACAGAAATATCATGAACAAATATTGTCATAAGAAAGGTCACATTATTTTTGAATGCTTTAAATTGAAAAACAAAGAAAAGCATACTGAAAAGAAAAATGAGCACAAAAATACTGATACTGCCGAAGCAAGTATAGTTGCTGATGAGACTGAGGGAACTATTTTTTTAGCAACTAATAATAGTTTCAAATCTAACAATGAGTGAATTTTAGATTCGGGTTGTTCTTATCATATGTGTCCCAAATCGGGATTTATTTACCACATATGAATCTATTGGAGGTAGAGTTATCTTGATGGGCAACAATGCTACTTGCAAAGTTATTGGAAAGGGTACAGTCCAAATCAAAATGCCTGATGGTGTGGTGAGAACTCTCACCGATGTTAGACATGTTCCTGACTTGAAGAAAAATCTCATTTCTTTGGGCACTCTAGAAATCTCTTAGGTGCAAGTACACAGGTGAAAGTGGAGTTCTGAAAATTTCTCATGGTGCTCTTGTGATCATGAAAGCACGCAGATCTGGTACGTTATAACTCTTTTGGGATCTATTGTTACAGGTGCTACTACAGTTTCAATATCAGATAAATCAGATTCTGACATCACCAAATTGTGGCATATGCGATTGGGGCATATGAGTAAAAAAGGTCTTTCCATCCTCAGCAAAGGAGGTCTCTTATGTGGCCAAAGTACCGGAAATATGGAGTTCTGTGAACATTATGTGTTCAGAAAAAAGAAAAGAGTGAGTTTC
The DNA here is from genome assembly GCA_000715115.1 of Nicotiana otophora. NCBI lineage: Eukaryota > Viridiplantae > Streptophyta > Magnoliopsida > Solanales > Solanaceae > Nicotiana > Nicotiana otophora. The sequence continues at coordinate 132,169 of AWOL01S0004870.1, read as the reverse complement.
AAATCTCCAGAGATTCATAGAACAAAAGGTACTTTGGATTACATTCATTCAGATCTTTGAGGTCCTTCACATACTCAATCAAAATGTGGTGCCAGGTATATGTTAACTTTCATTGATGATTATTCAAGGAAAGTTTGGGTTTATTTTCTGAAAATAAAAGTGATGTTTTCTTTAATTTCAAACAATGAAAAGTTTTGATGGAGAAGCAAACAGGAAAACAGGTTAGGCGGCTTAGAACAGATAATGGCTTGAAATTTTGTAATGATGAATTCAACGAATTTTGCAAGAATGAAGTAATTGCTCGACATCGTACTGTGAGAATGACACCTCAACAAAATGGTGTGGCAGAAAGAATGAATAGAATTCTTTTGAAAAGGGCTCGTTGCATGATTTCAAATGCTGGGTTGACAAACGCCTTTTGGGCAGAAGCTATCTCTACAGCTTGTTATATTTTCAACCGAGCTCCTTCTGCACCTTTGAACTTTAAGACTCCAGAGAAAATGTGGTCAAGTACTCCTGCTAATTATTCTGATTTAAAGATATTTGGTTGCTCTGCATACATGCATGTAAATGATGGAAAATTAGAGCCAAGGGCTAAAAAGTACATTTTCCTTAGGTATGCATTTGGGGTGAAAGGATACCGACTATGGTATCCTGATTCCACGACACCAAAATTTATAATTAGTAGAGATGTAACCTTTTATGAATCCTCTATGTTACATTCTAGAAAAGAGCCTTCTAGTTCTTATAATACAGATAAAGGAAAGAGTACACAGAACCAGGTAGAGATTGAGATTGGCATTCCTTTTGAGCCAAGCTTATCAACTTTGGAGCAAAATACAGTTGAAACTCCTGAAGTTGAGACAGAAGCTGAAATTTCTGAAGTTGAGACTCCTGAAGTTGAACTAGAAGAAGAGGCGTATTCTATAGCCAAAAATAGACCAAGAAGATAAGGTAAACAACCATTAAGGTTTGGATATTATGTTGCATTTACTTTTTCAGTTGCACAGGAAACTGAAGAAATTAGAGAACCATCAAAATATTCAGAAGCAGTTTCTAGTGCTGACTCAGCCAAGTAGCTGATTACAATAAATGAAGAAATTGAGTCTCTCTATAAGAATGGTACTTGATCTCTTGTAAAGCTGCCATCAGGAAAAAGAATTGTTGGTTGCAAATGGGTCTTCAAGAAAAAAGATGGCATTCCAGGGGTTGAAGATGTGAGGTATAAGGCACGATTAGTTGCAAAGGGCTATAGTCAGGTACAAGGAGTTTATTTTAATGATATTTTCTCACCTGTTGTTAAACATAGCTCTATTCGTGTCTTGCTTGCCTTCGTTGCCATGTATGATTTGGAATTAGAACAACTTGATATTAAGACAACTTTCTTACATGGCGAACTTGAGGAACAAATATACATGCATCAACCCGAAGGATTTGAAATTGAAGGAAAAGAAGATCATGTTTGCTTGTTGAAGAAATCCTTATACGGATTAAAGCAGTCTCCAAGACAATGGTATAAAAGGTTTGATTCCTTTATGTTGGGTCATGGTTATTCGAGGAGCATGTATGATAGTTGTGTTTACGTCCGAAAGTTAAATGATGGTACATTTGTGTACCTATTATTATATGTTGATGACATGCTCATTACTGCTAAGGATTAAACAGAAATTCATAATTTGAAAAGTCAGCTGAAAAGTGAATTTGAGAAGAAAGATTTGGGAGCAGCTAAGAAAATCCTTGGCATGGAGATCAAAAGAGATCGAAAAGCCAACAGGCTATTTTTGACCCAGAAGAAGTACTTGGAGAAAGTCTTGGAGAGGTTTGGCATGAAAGATGCTAAACCAGTTAGTACCCCTCTTGCTGGTCATTTTAAGTTATCAGTTGCTCAGTCCCCACAGTCAGAGGAAGAAGAGAGGTACATGTCACATGTTCCTTATTCCAATGCAGTCGACAGTATTATGCATGCAATGGTTTGTACACGTCCAGACATTTCACAAGAAATGAGCGTGGTAAGCTGGTATATGACTTGCCCTGGTAAATCACATTGGCATGTTGTGAAATGGATTCTCACATACTTGCGAGGTACTTCAAACACATGTTTGGAGTTTATGAGAAATACTAACACTTTAGTTGGTTTTGTAGATTCAGATTATGCAAGTGATCTTGACAAAAAAAGATCACTGACATGCTATGTATTTTGCATCGGTGGTTGCGCTATTAGTTGGAAAGCTACATTACAACATGTAGTAGCTTTATCTACTACCGAATCAATTATATGGCAGTGACCGAGGCGATCAAAGAAGCTTTATGGTTGAAGGATCTATTTGCGGAACTCAGTTTATACCAAGGTGGTATTACCATTTTCTGTGATAGTCAAAGTGTCATTCACTTGACTAAAGATCAAATGTATCATGAAAGGAAGAAGCACATTGATATAGAGTATCATTTCATCCGAGAAACCATTGTTGAAGGAAAAGTCTCTGTTCAGAAGATCAACACTAGAGACAATCTTGCTGACATGTTCACAAAACCTCTTTCAGTGTCCAAGTTTAAGCTTTGCCTAAACTTGATTGGAATTTATGAAGAATGATTTTGCCCATTGAGGTTTTTGCGGAGAAGGTGGAGCAAATTTACTATATATGAGCCGAAATTAGGCCAAGGTGGAGATTTGTAATATGGCCAAATTTTTATGACATTTGCCATGACATAATATCCATTATAACAAAATTTGTGGATTATGACATTTGCCATGACATAATATCCACTATTAGGCCAAGGATTTCTTGCTATAAATAGATGAGCTTCTCCTCATTTGCAAACACACCAATGCAAGAGCTTTTCACTCTTGTCTTTCTTTCTCCTTCTTTATTTCATTATAGAGTATTTTATAAGAGAGTGAGTGTTGGGAAATACTTGTGTGAACCCTTTTTTTGGAGTGATCTTGTGAGGTTATTCTCTTGGGGTATTTGGGACTAATTAGAGTATTTACTCTAATTTTGTACTCTTGTTGGTATAGTGAAATTGCTCCTCTCCGCTTGTGGACGTAGGTCACCTTGACCGAACCACGTTAAATTTGTGTCTTCTTTATCTTCTTTAATTGGCGTTATTATCAACTTGTATTGTCTTTGATATTATCATTATAACGTTGTTTGGTTAAATTCTGCACTACCCGATTTTCCGATCCTAACACTTTCTTTAGGTCCCATTTTTGCTTAGAGTTATCGTGTAATCAATAGAAGAAAAAGAAAATTGTGGTGTTAAAGAAGTTAATTAATTATTGAAAATTGAATTGAGTCTGGATCTCAATGGAGCGACAACAAACATTAAAGATTCATATAAGGGAGCTCAAACTATCTTGGAATTGACACTTAGCCGCTATTATTTCAAAAGGCCATTTGATTGTTCACAGTTAGAGCTAGGATTGCACGTTGATGTAATCTGCCTATCTTATGTTCGATCAGAAGTCTAAAAATTTTAAGGGATTAACGCCATTCGCGGATCTACAGACATAAGAAAGGAGACTCTAGAAGCAAGTTTGGGCTTTCCAAAGCTTAGAATAATTCACGTTTACTTGAGCTGCTCTCATGCAGGTATGTCAGCGGACATAAGACGGTTCATTAAAGATGATATAATTAAGATATATAGCCAATCATATTCAACCGCGGGGAGCTATGAGAGCGAAAGGGGATACATCCAAACACCCTTCTCCCGGAAAATCACATTGTATATACAAGGCCAAAATTCCCTTTTTACGTATATATGAACCCCTTGCTGAAAGTCTGGTCTCCGCCACTATCTTCAACCCACATTGTTCTCATTCTTAGTTTAAAAAATACATTTTTTTCTATAAATGAAGCATAAAGATTATTATTCTGTTCATGTTTGAAAATGTAGAAGAGCAGTTCTCCTAACCCTTTTTACCTGAATATTTTTTTGTCATTCATTGGACCAATATCACATTCAATTACCTAATATTCGCTTATCCATTTGTAGCTTCTGTAATGCATGAGAGCAGATATATACACCAAATTATAGTATAACTAGCAAGCAGTAAACGCGGATTGCCATTTCTATTAATTGAGAAGAAACTGTGCATTAGCATAGCTCAAAGTACACTGGAAAGGAATAACTAAATTTTGTCTTGTTTGACTAAAAGTTTCCAACTTTCATTTATAGGTTTACATAACTCAATCAGTGGATTGCAATAATAAAATTTAGCGCATGCAGGAGTTGAATATTTCTTAGCGTAAGTGTTATTCCAATTAATTACGTAAATCATAAACCTTAAAAGGGCAGTCCGGTGCACTAAGCTCACGCTATGCGCAGAGTCCGGGGAAGGGTCAGACCACAAGGGTCTATTATATGCAGTCTTACCCTGCATTTCTACAAGATGTTGTTTCTACGGCTTAAACTAGTGACCTCCTCGTCACATAAACCTTATTTTACTTAATTGTATAGAGCTGTTTTATGTATAAAGAATAGGAAAGGCTTGTGTAATAGGACATGGAGTAACTAATGTTGATGTCCTCTATTGTCAACAAAGCAGTTGCGGCTTATATCAACTCTTATGTTACCTTATTTTTTTTAATATTTCATGGCTTGACTCTTGAGCAATCAAGGCGTGTGGGCTGACCAGATCAAGTCATTCTCTCATGCTTACCATTCTTGTACTGTTTGGGTAAAGGGCAGGAGCGCTCTTTCCCTCTTACCAGTACTTACTATAAGGGATGAGGCAACCGGTTAAAACCAAATATCCAACAGCCGCTTTCCTTATTGGCTACCAGCTTTCGAGTGAACTGAACTCTTGGACTGGCGGAAAGGGAAAGGGGAAACTGTACAAGGTATTTTTCACTCGTTTACGGACCAGTGTTTAATACGTTTACCAAAGATTTTACCATATAGCACGATAACTACAATTAATTAAGTCTGATTTTGGTTAGGGGAAGACTATAGGCCGAGCTACGCATATTATTGTCTAATCGATTAACAAATAGATGAACTTTGACAATTGTCTCCCAAGAATTATTTGTTTAAGAAGCCTAGATTTTTTTCATTTCAATATTTCCTTTTGATTTGTTCTTTAGAAGTGGACTTTATCAACTTCACCAAGGTACGAAAATAACTAAGTCAACAAGTAATAAGATAAAGAGTCGTAATCAACCTCCTGTCTTGCATAATAAATGAGTTAATGTTGAAAAAAAATTACGTAGCTGGTGATTGTCTTTTGTCTATCATGAGCCAGATCAATCATCATTTACTTGTAGAACAAAAGTTTTCTTCGCTTTGGAAAATTAAAATTATGAAGAATTGTGGTAATCCTAACTAAAAAGCTACCAACTCCATTTATTTGATTATCCTTTATAACGCTTTCTTTCACTGAAAACACTATATATACTAGTGATTCCATCTCAATTTCATCACAGCAAATTAACTAGCCTTCTTAATTCAATATTCAAATTAAGCCTTTTCTACACCAAGTGTGCTTAGAACTTATTTCAAGATGGCTTGGTCCGTGAGCTTCTTCATTTTCATATCTCTCCTTGTTTTTGCACCAATTTGTTTCTCTACTAAGACAAATGATGGTAACCTATACCCACAATATTATTACCGATCATGCCCAAAAGCACAAGAAATTGTCAAGTCTATTGTTGCCAAGGCTGTTGCTAAAGAAGCCCGAATGGCTGCTTCGTTGCTGAGGCTTCATTTCCACGACTGTTTTGTCAAGGTAAAATATATTTGCTGTGACATTCTTTATGTTACTAGATATGGCAATGCTGAACTTCTCATATGCATGTGAATCCTTTGATGATAACATTTGAATCCTTTGGTTGAGTCTGTTGTCTAAATCCTGTTAAATGTACATGTAAATAAATGTTGTGCCATGACAACTCTACATGGCAGAAATTTACATGTTGGAATAACTCTGAATAGCATACTAGCATGCAAGAATACACTTGCTAAAAGTTACTGTACTAATTTTGCACTGAGAGTATATACAAAATAAAGCCTTCTTTCTTTTGGCTTTTTCGGCTTTGAACTTCTTAATTACAGTCAAATATCTCTATACTGTATAGAGACCATATACTAGTATAACATAACATGAAAATTGGTTCCAAAGAAATTTTGCCATTATGGTGAAGTGTTGTTACAGAGAAGTTGGACGGTATAGTTTATCAGGAAGCTCTGTGTGTGTATGCTAATAGAGATGTAAAAACTTATGCTAAGCGATTGTTTCACAATGTCATGTAGGGATGTGATGCATCTTTGCTTCTGGATAGCAGCAGAGGTATTGTAACAGAAAAAGGATCAAACCCCAACAGGAATTCAGCTCGCGGATTTGAAGTCCTTGATGAGATTAAATCTGCACTGGAGAAAGAATGTCCTCAAACTGTTTCTTGCGCTGATATATTGGCACTTGCTGCAAGAGATTCTACTGTATTAGTAAGTAGAGCCAATATAGAGTTGATCAGAGTACCTCTTTAGCAAACTTTTTTAAAAGAAACATGAACTTTACTTTTTTTGTTTGTACAGGCTGGTGGACCAAACTGGGAGGTTCCATTGGGAAGAAGAGACTCCAGAAGTGCCAGTTTAAGTGGCTCCAATAACAACATTCCTGCTCCAAACAACACATTTAGTACCATTCTCTCAAAGTTCAAGAGACAAGGACTTGATCTTGTTGACCTTGTAGCTTTATCAGGTAAAAGTTACTCTCTTTTTTTGTGCTTGCTATCTTTTTTTTATCCAGACTATTAATCACATTTGAGAAGGGGAGTGTCTTGGTGTAACTGGTAAAGTTGTTGACGTGTGACCAGGAGGTCATGAGGTTCGAGCCGTGGAAACAGTCTCTTGCAGAAATGCAGGGTAAGGTTGTGTACAGTATACCCTTGTAGTCCGGCCCTTCCCAGGAACCCGCGCATAGCGGGAGTTTAGTGCACCGTAGTCCGGCCCTTCCCTGGAACCCGCGCATAGCGGGAGTTTAGTGCACCCGTGTGCCATTTTACAAGAAATCACACGTGAAACCATATAGTTAATACCAATAATTTGTTATGCAGGGAGCCACACAATTGGAAACTCTAGATGTACCAGCTTTAGACAAAGGCTCTACAACCAGTCAGGAAACAGTCAACCAGACTCAACTCTGGATCAATCATATGCTGCCCAATTGCGCAGTAGGTGCCCAAAATCTGGAGGTGATCAGAACCTATTTTTCTTGGACTTTGTCTCTCCCACAAAATTCGATAACAGCTACTTCAAGAACTTGTTGGCTTCAAAGGGCCTCCTGAACTCAGACCAAGTTCTTGCTACCAAGAGTCAAGCATCATTAGCTTTGGTGAAACAATATGCAGAGAACAATGCGCTTTTCTTCGAGCACTTTGCCAAGTCTATGGTTAAGATGGGGAACATCTCGCCTTTGACAGGTTCCAAGGGAGAGATCAGGAAGAATTGCAGGAAGATGAACTGATCTTAAGAGAGAACATTACTTCATTGCAGCAACAGATATCAATAATTGTGCCTCTATCATTGAACTTTTATGTATTTTTCTATTTGTGTTCTTCTTCCAACATTTTTCTTGGCTTTTTCGTCCTTGAGGATTTCACTGCTTGTGTGCGCCCTCATGGACCCCCTTTTGTTCAAGGACTATTTTGAGTTGCTTTATTAAAAGTGTGCTAAAATTGTGTGTAACATCTCTTATTTTCTAGCACCATCATACTTATAACATTGGACCAAGTGAATCAAACCAACTGAAGCTACAGACAGAGAGGATAAAAGGAAACAATAATAACGGAAGAACAGCCATAACATAAACGCCTTCAATTACCAGCTAACTCTTGATTACTAGAAAACTTTGCATAAAGTATAAACTACTCAAACAACGAGAAAGAACCTGCATAGACTAAGAGCCCGTTTGGTCATAAAATTTGATGGAAGTTTTTTCCAAAAATATTTCACTTTTTTTTTCGAAATCAGCATTTGTTCATAACATTTTTAATTTTCGCTTGAAGATGCATTTTGGAAATTTTCGAAAAATTTAAAAAAATCTAAAAAGTTATTTTTCAAAATTTTCTCTCAAATCACTCACAAAACTTCAAAAACAACCCAAACTGAAATTTATGTCCAAACACAACTCTAAATTTCAAATATCATTTTCAATTGAAAATTTTTTTCGCCATTTTTTCGAATTTTACAATTCTTATGTCCAAAAGCCTACTAAGAAACTAGCTCATTAATTTGAGTAAGCGTGATAAGAGGGGACTGCCATTGAATGATGAGTTGGATATCTTGCTTTTGTGTTTGATATTGCAAAATCAGCCATCTTTTAATAATCCGCCCAAATTTAAAATTGTTATAATTATGACTCGTTTATTAACTTGACCCAATAGGTTGAATACGAAATGATTCATTAAACTATTGGATCAAAATAGTGTAATATTTCAATATTGTTAAGCAGCATTGGAAATAAACAGCTATGAAAAAGAAAAACAAAAAAAGTTTGATAATCTATCTACAAAATTTCAAGAACATCTGAAAATTGTCCTTTATGGTATTATTTATTGGGTGTTAAGTTCCATGTCTTTCTTATTTCTAAGCAGCATTGAAAATAGACAATCACACAAAAGAAAAACAACAGAAATTTTATAATCTGGAAACTCTCAAACTTTTAAGGCATAAATAACATTTCCATAACTTAAGGGGCCCAAGTTAATACTCTGTATGCTAGTAGGCCTAAACCCCCCC
>AWOL01S0004870.1:94657-121604 GCA_000715115.1 Nicotiana otophora | reverse complement strand
CTCACTATTTGGTTAGTTGATGAATTTTTTTTTTTTTTTTTTTTTTGTATTAACAATTTTGAAGCATGTCTATTCAATATCTTAATATCGGCCCATGAGCAAAATATACTGAGCGGGTGAGCGCACTGAGTGGATTCCCTGTACTTTTAGCAATCTTTAGAATCTAATGAATTAGTTTAAAAATCTGGTAAAAACCTGTGTGGAAGCATAAGTTGGTTTGTACTAATGCTGAATCTTTGTTTACGATATGATTCCTCGGTTTAGGTACAAATTTATTGTTATCAGGGTGGGAGAAAGTTGAGTTTACTAGAGTTGTAATCTTCTTTTCTTTTTAATACGTTATGCATGAAGTGTGGATCGTCCTTGGCATGATATGCTGCCTGATGGAGGACAGTTGGATTTTCTGTAGTCTCTCTCAAAGTCTAAAAGGCTGATTACAAAGCTTTGGTGGTTTGAAGCTCTTTTTAAATAAAAGTGCAGTCTGGTGCACTAAACTCCTGCAATGCATCTGGGGAAAGACAGGAGCACATTGGGGTTATTTTAAGCTTCCTTTAACTTGCATTTATACAAGTGTGTTGTTTCCGCAGCTTGTACCCTTGACCTCCTTTTCACATGGCAACAACTCTTATCATTGCGTCAGTGCTCCCCTTTGGTCTAAAGCTCTATTGCATGTTCCTCAAGCTTATCTTGAAGGCAATGCAAAGTCTTTCATTACCTAGGGATTCTCTAATTAGTTTTAGGGGGAAATAGTTGAATGGGACTGGCAAAGTGAATGGGGGAAATATTCTCAGAGTTCCAATTGGAAGAATTTAAGTGGGTAATCACTTCACTGTGCATCTTCCGTTGTATGATATTTTGGAACCAAAGGAAATTCTACTTCCCATTCCATTAGTTTTACTCAGTGTGTAGCTGATCTTTACTATTGGATCATCAATATCTATCTAATTTGATTTGGTCAAAGATGGTCATATTTATCTTTTCTTTTGAAGAACACACTGTTGAAGGTTTTCGTAACAATTACATCATATAATTAGTCATGTAGATATCTACTTGTTGTGAATAACTTCTATTAACCTGCATGCATTAGATACTTACTACTAAGATATAGTCTCTTGGAGGTTTAACCTTCATCTATCGAACCGTTTGAGATGGGATTTGTGTAACCTTCTTCCCTATATGTGGAGATGAGATAACACAGATTTTTTCTTTTTTCGCTTTTGTTCTGGGACATAGGAAGGGATGCCCTTTCTTTGTTGCATTTGTAGATGACTTTTGATATATTGCAACCTGATTCATTGGCCGGTGACTTTTTCTTGTATCATTCATTTCCTTTATGAGTTTAAAGATGAAATGACTTGGAAGCACTAACGGCTAGTGCTTACATTTTCTTTACGTGCTTATACAGATTCCTTGATTGTATCTTTGCGACAAGGTTTGGGAGCTTACAAGTCATGATTTTGTAACAGAATCTACATTTGGTGATGCATCAGATTGGGAGGTTCATGGTTACTAAGCAAGCGCTAACCAGCTCAGAGGCTATCTTTTCTATTTCGAATAAAGGAGACCTTGAGGTTCCTAGGACCTTCTGGAGCTATTTGGTTGAACTGACATCTTAAGATTGATGCACAATGTTAATGTAGATTTGACAGGTTATGAGCTGAAAAAGCTATCGTATATTTTGTGACCATGGGTTAGTTTTCCATCCAGTAAGACCAATTTGTACTTTTTCTTTAAATTATTTAGGCTCCACTTGGTTTGAGATTATCATGACAAGGTTCACACAGTTACAGAAAGCTTCTATTCACCTTTCAAGTCAAAGAATTTAGGAGTGATGATGTTTTCTTGGTTGGACCCTTTGCGATTATGCATGAGGAAATTGAGTATGTCATATTTTTGTTTATGATGACTATCTGTTTAACTCAAGTAGATAGCGCATAAGCGTATAATTGATTGCAGATGAATTTGTAGTTTCTTGCATCCCGCTATCCCCTTCCCTTTTTCCTCCTTGAGCCGAGGGTCTTCCGGAAACCGCCTCTCTGTCTTTTTAAAGGTAGGGGTAAGGTCTGCATATACTCTACCCTCCCAAGACCCCATTTGTGGGACTACACTGGGTTTGTTGTTGTTGTTGTTGCATCTCGCTATCATCTTGTGGTTGAGCTTCTCTAGCTGCCAGCGCCGTTCTTACACTTCTTTTCATGGTATTCCAACTCAGTGTATCAACAATCCGCAGCTCCCCCATTATATCGAAGCAATTAAGAACGATGGGTTGTCTCCGGATTTACAACCATATAATGAGCACTAAATAGAAATTATTGGTTTGTTTAATTGGATTAGATGGTCGAAATGGTTCGCAAGGTTTACTACCAAAATGCAAGATGGTGCGGCGTAGTGGAGGGTAGGGGCATGCTACTGAAATTTCTAAGGGAAATCATTATACCAGCGCGAACAATATCTTGTTTTTAGCCTAATTGTCCTAATGGCAAAACTAATAGAAACCGGAATTAGAACATTTCACTACACGCGTATTGAAAGCGTGTTCTTGAAACTATAAATTTTGATTTGGAACAAATGAGTCGAGCTTTTGGATGATATTACTCTCGCCTTTTAATCATACGAGTTTCGGCCAAACGTTAACAAAGATAAAGTTGTTACTTGTTCTGGTAATATCTGGGTTAAATATGCTAAGGTGATAATTTGAAGGGGCTATAAAACGGTTAAAATAATTTAGGGACCATATTGTGCCTTTTTCTTACTGGATCACATGGTACAAGAGTCTAGGCTATTAAATCTTTAGGCGTTCGACCACTTTATTTGTTGCTGGTTGCCGAAATGGGTCTTCGTGACTTTTACAATATTGAAATTAAGAAATTATCTTTTTTAGATTTTTTATGTGTAAAAGTAAATTTTCATGTGTAAAAAAAATAGACGGGGTAATAGAATGTATGACCTCCTTTTGCATTTGTGTAATTTTTTTAATTCCATTTGGTTAATTAATTAATAAAAATAATCATTCATGTAGTAATAAATATTTTACTTTATTAAAAAATAAATATATTTTAAACGGATAATTTCAGAGGCCTCATTCAAATTTTGCTTTATCACACTGACCTTTCATGTGGTTCACGATATTACGCATACCTTCCTTACTTTAATTTTTTAATATTTTATTTATTTATTAATTACTAATGTAAAAAAGTTAAAATATTTACAACTTTAACCTTCTAATATTAAACTTTTTCATTGACAAAAATTACTAAACTCTTTTAATTAATTAATCAATTGTTTGAATATCTTATAAAATAGAACTTTTTAATAATAAAAAACTCAAATTCAAAACTCCTGTGAAAATATAAAGTTGACTTTTTGGAAGAGTACAAATTATAGATAGTTTGAAGAAGTTTCTAGAAAGTTATGGAGTGATATCTTTGATATTTGGTATGCTTAAGAAATATCTAGATATTCTAGAGTCTTGGATATTTAAGGAAGATATTAGTAGGAGATGATGGAATTGTCTAGATTATTTTTGTATCTACAATTATCCCTAGACAAGTATAAATAGGAGTAGTCTTAGGCATTTGTAACTAAGACAAAATCAAGAAAGCTTTCTTACCCAAACAAAGTTCTCCTCTCCAAAACTTTCCTTCTCTTTTCAAAGCTTCCTCTTCTTTAGTTGAATCTTCCTATTTTAGTTAACGATCTTGGGCTAGTAGAAGGTCTCCAAATAATACTTTTCTTCAACTATTCTTTATATAGTATCAGAGTCATAATTAGCTTCTAGATATATTTGTAAAGTCGGGTTAGTGGTTGATTCAACTGGTTTCCCTAAATGGATTTGGGTGGTCGTGCTAATGGACTGGGATTGAGTTATTGAACCAGTCCAACTACAAGGTATGAAAGACTTGTATATAGTCATACCTTGTTGGTGAGAATTTGTGGAAAGTTTGTCAATAGGAGTAACATAAGTCCTTCTGCTGACGCACCGAAAAATAGCAATGCACGTAAGAAGTGGAAGCAGATTAATGCTAAGGCAGAGTTTATCCTAAAGAGGTCTATCTCTTCTAATTTATTTTATCATATTATAATGTGTAAATAAGCTCATGAAATATGAAGAACCTTTGATCGGATGTTCAACAAGAAGGATGAAGCTCGGGTACAAAATTTGGAGAGTGAATTGGCTAACATCACTCAAGGTAATCTCTCTATCACCGAGTATTTTTTGAAGGTTAAAAATTTATGTTCAGAAATATCTATATTAAATCCGGACGAGGCTATCTCTGAAGCACGAATAAGAAAATTATTATTCGTGGTTTAAAGCCAGAATATATTCCATTTGTTACATCGATTCAAGGATGGGTTCATCAACCATCTTTGGAAGATTTTGAGAATTTGTTATCGTCACAAGAGCTACTAGCCAAATAGAAGGCTAGTGTATCTATCAAAGAAGGGGAAGAAAATGCTCGTGTCACTGATAAGAGGAACTTAAAAGGAAAATCAAGAGATAGCCCGCACTCTCGATCCTCAAGTGGTTCAAGATCGTTAGGAAAGAAGGGAGAGTCTTCCAATAACGGTAAAAAACAAATAAAATATTACCGTTGTGGTAAAGTCGGACACATAAAAAGATATTGTCGATCTAAAGAGAGCAATATGACTCAAATCAAGACTGGAGAAAGTGCTTTATAAATAAATGCCATGGCTTTCATAAATTTTGAAAGAAACGTGATCGTGGATTCAGGATATGGGCACCATCTCACTGGAGATCAATCCAAATTCTCCACCTTTAGGGAATACAATGGACATGATGTCATTGTGACAGTAGATAATAGAGTCCATCAAGTGGAGAAGTAAGGCATCGTTGCAGTCAACGAGAAGCAAGAAGACTCTATCACTCTAAATAGTGTCTATCATGTTCCAGGTATGAAGAAAAATTTATTTTCAGTTGCAAATGTTGTAGATACTGGAAATTATTTTCTATTTGGCCCACATGATGTGAAGTTCCTCCGAAATATCAAGGTGCTCAAGGCAGATATTATTTACTCTGGTAAGAGAGTTAACAATTTATATGCCTTTAATTCATATATTGAGAAGATGAACAGTAATGATAACACGCATATTTAGCATGCTAGACTTGGACATCTTAGAATGGATAAATTAAAAGCTATAGTAAAATTGAATCTAGTAAAAGAATTGCCTAACTTAAGAAATTTTGATAGAAGAGAGATTTGTGAAGGATGTCAATATGGAAAGACACATCGTCTTCTATTTGAAAGATCTTTGTCAAGGTGCAATGCCCCACTAGAACTTATTCACAGTGACTTGATGGGGCCAACGAAAACTCCTTCATTCTCAGGTTATTCTTATATGCTAATTTAATTGATTATTTACTAGATTCACTTGGGTTTATTTTATGAAGCACAAGTCAGAAGTTTTCAATAAGTTTGTAGAGTTCAAAGAAATAGTTGAAGGCAAACTTGATTTCAGAATAAGGCGGCTGCGAACTAATAATGGCGGTGAGTTCACTTCTGATGAGTTTCTTTCCTTTTGTCGTCAGTGTTATATCTTGTGCGTCCCAAGGTAACGTATAATAAATATGAGACTTGTTAATCATGATTTAAATGAGTGTAATGTCATAATATGACTATATATGATATTTGGATATAAAATAGAAAGTTGGGGAAAAATCGAATTTAAGTTACGGAAAAACCGACTAAGGATTTCCCTTGTAACGAAGCTTTTTGAGCAATATATTTCATGTGTTATAGGAGGTCTTTTTGGGACATATTATATACCAAATTGAAGGTGTTGAAATGTAGTTTCTAATACTTCTAACTGTTCATTCATACGATGTCTTGATAAAAATATATAAATGTTCGAAGAAGGGCCAATGCTAGGGTGCCAAGCTAGCACCTCTTTGACTTTTCAAAAGTGGATATATATACGACGTACGTATCATTATACCATCTCGTCAATGTTACATCCTGTGCATCTCAATGTGACGTATAATAAATATAAAACTTGTTAATCATGATTTAAATGAGTGTAAAGTCATAATATGACTATATATGATGTTTGGATATAAAATATAAAGTTGGAAAAAATCGAATTTAAGTTGCGAAAGAACGGACTAAGGATTTGCCTTGTAACGAAGCTTTTTGAGTAATATATTTCATGTGCTTTATGAGGTCTTTTTGGGAAATATTATATACTAAATTGAAGGTCTTGGAATTTAGTTTCCAATACTATTAACTGTTCATTCCTACAACATCTGGATAAAAAGATATAAGCGTATGAAGAAGGGCCAATACTAGGGTGCTAAGCTAGCACCTCTTTGACTTTTCAAAAGTAGATATATATGCCTTAAGTCTTCTTTTTCTTCATTTTTCCAGAGACCACGAACAAAGAAGACCTATAAACTTATCTTGAATCTTTCTACAAGAGCTTAAAAAAGGATTAACATCTCGGGTACGAAATCAAGAAGCGATAACATTAAAACGATCCCTATGACATAAGTATCATTTTACCGCCTCTCTTTTTCTTTGTAGTTTGAGTTTTAGAAGGAAATTCATGGTTAATAAAATACCTACTTATTGTATTTAATCTTTTTAAATCCCAAGGAAGGTTGATAAATTCGTTTCCTAATAGTTAGAACTCACGGGACGGTGATCGGAAGCCATGAATTCGATTTATTCCACTTGTAGTGGACTGTTTTGTAGTCCACTCATGTTGGCCTCTTTTGCTACTAATTTATGGAGTTTTGAAGGATAAAGGGCATGGAGAAACACCATATATGGTAGGATAGTGGGTTGGTCGCTCGTCGTTGCAATTTCAGGCTAATTGATAACTTGTTGATTGGGTGTGTTATGGTATATTTGGGATTTTTTGTTATATTAAAGGTCTCGAATTGTAGTTATGTTATTTTTGAGTTGCTGATTATATTGTGTTGTTGTATCGCCTATAGTAGGCTTGAGGAATCATTAAAATCAGGGGAAATGCTGCCCGTTTTGTTACATATTAAGTTATTTTCGTCATATAAATGAGAGAGTCATTCGTAGCTTGACAGTAGCTTCACTGTCGTTGTTGTAAATTAAGGTGCAGTGAGATAAGTTTAGCATTGTTGTTGGACATATTTATATAAGGTATGTTAAGGTTATCCCTTCTTTCCTTTTGGCATGACCCACATGATACAACAAAACGAGCAAACACGCAACTTTCACAAATGACTCTATTCTTAGAAGTACTAGGGTTGCCTATGTTCTTGATTCCCCATATGTCCTATTATTATATCGTCTGTTTATGGATCTCAGAAAATACGTAAGTTGATAAAGTTTATTTCGTGATATTAACTGAAGGCATATGGATCTTATGACATCCCGAGAGTTCTTATTGACTTACTTCTTATGCATTGCATTCATTTATATATGTACATTGCCCCATGACCAGATGGCATTATATACATGTATATTATATATATATGGGGTATGATGAAAGCGTTATATATGCACCACTACCTGATCAGTTGGTATACGTTGATGATTTCGCCCACTGAGGTCGAGATGATATGTTGGGATGCCCTCAGAGGCTTGATGATATTATGTACACATAAACCTATGCATGATATGATACTTATACGCATATGTATGACATTATAAATGTTTCATGATTCACAGATCTATTCAGACTTACAGGTTGAGTCCTTTACTCCATGTTTTTTTATGTCTTTTATATACTGATTTTTATGCCTTACATACTCGGTACATTATTCGTACTAATGCCCCTATTTCTTGGGGGCCTGTGTTTCATGCCCGCAGGTACAGGTAGATGGGTTGACGGTTCCCCTTCTTAGGATCCTTACTCAGCGAGAGTTGGTGTGCCCCATTTAACCCGGAGCTGCTATTGGGGTTTGATACGATATTTGTATATGCATATATGGGTATGACGGGGCCCGGTCCCGTCCTTTATGCAGTTATATGATCTATTAGAGGTTTGTAGACAGTCATGTATATGTGGCCTTGTCGGCTTCTATTTTGATATATAGTTGTCCATAGTAGCCTTGTCTGCTCGCCCTACCGTATTCCGCATATATATATAGTAGTCATGTGAATAACAAATGTGCGGTATATATATATATATATATATATATATATATATATATATATATGCCTTTTGGGCATGTTACCACACATATGTTATTCACACGATTCAACAGTTTATTGACAGATGTTATGCATGACCTACCCATATTTTATGTTTATATCTTAGACATATGATTAGGGGAGTTCGACTTGTAGGACTCGGGCACTCGTCATGGCCTGTCAGTTTAGGTCGTGACACTCAGCATGGCATTAAAATAGAACTCACATGCACTGATACGCCACAACAAAATGGAGTGGCTGAAAGGAAGACACGACACTTAACTGAGACATGTAAGAGTTGGCTTCATGTCAAGAATTTACCTAGAGCCTTGTGGGCTGAAGGAATGAAATGTGCAGCGTATGCGATTAACAGGATGTCGCTTTCTCCGAACAATATGAAGTCTCCCTATGAATTCATATTTGGAGAAAAGCTTAGCATTAAACACCTTAGGGTTTTTGGCTCTATTTGTCATGTTCACATTCCGAATTCTCAACGGAGCAAGTTGGATGCCAAGGCAAGGAAATACATCTTTGTTGGATATGATGAAAGGAAAAGGGGATGGAAATGCATGGATCCTAAAACTCACCTCTTTGTGGTTTCAAGGGATGTCATATTCGACGAAGTGTCTTTGTATTATAGAGCTACATTAGATGGAGCGACTTCAAAACCTTGAATAATGGAGATTCAAGCTTGCCCATAGCAGGTGCTTCTCTAGAAAATACAAATGCCGAGGAGTTAAGTGTAATGACCCGGCAGGTCGTTTTGAGTATTTTAGCCCCGATCCCCTAATTTATGCTTTCTCTATGTTATATTATGGTTACATAACTCGCCAGGGTATTTGATTTTGGTTTCGGGAGAGTTTCGGAGTGCAATGGGACACATAGTCCCTAAGTTAGAAGGTTAAGTCGTAGGTGTTGATCGTAGTTTGACTTTTATGAAGATGACTCCGGAATAGAGTTTAGATGGTTCTGAAAGCTGCATATGGTGATTTGGTCTTAGGAGCGTGTCCGGATGTTGATTTGGAGGTTCGTAGGCCATTTCGGCATAGTTTGGCGAAAGTTGGAAATTGGATGAATTAAGGAAAGTTTGACCGGGAGTTGACTTTATTGATATCGGGGTCGGATCCTGGTTCTGGAAGTTTAAATGGTCCATAATATCGTTTATGACTTGTGTGCAAAATCTGGTGTTAATCGGAGTTGTTTGTGTATGAATCGACGTGGGTTTCAGAATTCGAAAGTTCATAGGCTTGAATTTGGGTTGCGATTCATTGAATTCATGTTATTTGATGTGGTTTTTGGCTTTGAGTAGGTCCGTTACGTATTTTGGAACTTGTTGGTATATTCGGATGAGTTCCCAGGGGCCCCGAGTGTGAATCAGATGGAAATCCGATTATTTTTGGAATTAGTGATTTGCTGAAGTGCTGGGCTAGTTCTGGTGTCTTCGCACCTGCGGAGGGATTGGCCGCGAGTGCGGGCTCGCAAATACGAGCCAATAGTTACAGAAGCGGATTTTGTCTAGCCTAGCTGGGATCGCAGGTGCGATCACTTGTCTGCAGAAGCGGACTTGCGAATGCGGAAGCTTCCTTCGCAGAAGCGAAACTTGGGGAAACTTCCTAAGGCTTGACCGCATATGCGGTCGTTTCTCCGCGGAGGTGAGCTCGCTGATGCGAGCTCTTATCCGCAGAAGCGAAACCCCTGGACTTAAGCTTAGACCACACATGCGATGGTTTTTCCGCTGGTGCGGCGTCGTAGATGCGACAAAGGGGCCCGCATATGCGGTGTAACTGGGCAAAAAAGGGGATTTTCGAGGGTTTTGCTTCATTTTCATTTTGGGATTTTGGGAGCTCGCTTTGAGGAGAAATTTCGAGGGTTGTTCAAAGGAATTGTTGGGGTAAGGATTCTTGACTTATTTTTGATTAATTCCCATGAATCTACTATTAATTACATCTTCTAATTAGTGTTTTGGAGTTTGAAATTTGGGAAAATTGGTAGAAACGCCTTAGGCTAAATGTTTGGGTTTTGAAAGGTGAAATGAGATCGGATTTGGATAATTCTTGTATGGTTAGACTCGATATCGAATGGGTGTTCGGATTTTATAATTTTGGTCGGGTTCCAAGATGCGGGCTCAAGGTCGACTTTTTGGGGCAATTTTTCAAAGTTTTGTTAAGATCATAATTTCATTATTTAAATTAGTTTCCTATAGTTATATTTATAGTATGAAATTGTTTTGGCTAGATTCGAGTCGTTCGGAGTTGAAAATAGAGGGAAAGTCCTTCTAGTTGATTGATTTAGCGTGGTTTGAGGTAAGTGACTTGTCTATCCTTGTGTTGAAAAATTTCCCCTTAGGATTTGGTATTGTGGTGATAATTGTGATATGTGGAGGCTGTGTACGCAAGGTGACGAGTGCGTACAAAGGCTAATTGTTGAAATTTCGATTTTAGCTATTAGTTTCCTTTTCATGCCTTATTTGAGTTACTTTAACAGGTTGTAGTCATCATGTTTAGTATAACTTCACATGTCTACTTGTCTTATCTCTTATTTGCAATTTGTACTACATGTTTAGTTGAATTACTTGCTTTCTTAATTTCGTATTCATTTTTTAACTGTGTAATTCTTTACTTGAAATTGCTATCCTTGAAATATCTTGTTGTTGAGTTTGGTGTTGAGTTGCAAAGACCGTGGTTTCTACTGAGGCAAGGTATAAGTTGTGAAATGTCATTTTACTTAGTTGTTATATTTGGCATTCATGTTATTGCTGAGGTGATTATTTGGTTGTTTGCACGAGGTTTCTGTCGTGCCATTGTTATTATTGATACGAATGAGGTGGTATAAGGTCTGGGTATTGAAACGCATATGATGAGATAAGGTGGGCTTGATATGCGTGACTAGTAGGGGAATTATTAGAAGCCATGCGGTGTGATAAGGTGGGCTAAAATGCGGGGTGCTATTTCGGGAAAAATAATTTTCAAAACTAAATGTAAAGGCCCCCGCGGTGATATAAAGAAATATTGTGAGTTACTTTTATGATTTGGGACGACGAGGCGGTACCTCGGGAGTGCCCTTTTTGATCTTTTCTCTATTTGCTCTATTTGTTAGGTTGTTGTTTCCTTAACATGAAAAATCTTTGTTATCCTTTCGTGTTGTGTTGATTGCCTTGATTCTGTGTTGTTAACTTTTCAAAAATTCTTTATTGTTTCACTTCCTTTGTTATTATCATTATATCATTATGTCTTCTGTCTTATTTCTTATTATCTCCAGTAGGGCCTTGACCTGACCTCGTCACTACTCTACCGAGGTTAGGCTTGGCACTTACTGTGTAACGACCCGACCGGTCGTTTTGAGCCCTAGCGCGTCATTCGGCAGTTTGAGGCCTTGAGAAGCTTCACTTCAGGTATTATGACTTTTACGCATGGTCGGAATTTAATTTCGGAAAGTTCAGAGTTGATTTGGAAAGAAAATTCTAATTTCGGAAGCCTTAAGTTGGAGGAATTGACTAAAGTGTGATTTTTGAGTAAACGACCTCGGAATCGGGATTGGAGGGTTCCGACAGGTTCATATGATTATTTTGGTCTTGGACGTATGTCCGGATCGGATTTTAGATGACCCAGGAGCGTTTCAGCGCCTATTATGAAAGTTAGCATTTTTGGAAGAATTCCCTAAATTTGGGTTGAAGTGCATTTCAATATTATTGATATCCGTTTGGGATTCTGAGTCTGGGAATAGTTCTGTATGGTAATTCTGGTATTGGGAGCACGTCTGGATGTGAATTTAGAGGTCCGTAGGTCATTTGGCGAAAGCTAGAATTTGAAGGGTTTTGAGGAGTTTGATCGGGTGTGGACTTTTTGATATCGGGGTCGGATTCTGATTTCGGAAGTTAGAGTAGGTCCGTAATGTCAATCATGACTTGTGTGCAAAATTTGAGGTCAATCAGACGTGATTTGATAGGTTCCGGCATCGAATGTAGAAGTTTGAAGTTCTAAAGTTCATTAAGCTTGGAATGGGGTGCGATTCATGAATTCGACGTTGTTTGATGTTATTTGAGGCCTCGAGCAAGTTCATGTTATGTTTTTAGACTTGTGTAGGTGTTTAGGTTTGGAGCCCCGGGGGGCTCGGGTGGGTTTCGGGGTAGCTTCAGAGTGTTTTGTTAAGAAGTTGGATTGTTGATTCTGGTATGATCACAATTGCGATGTTTTGGTCGCAAATACGACCATCACATTTGTGAGGCGGTGTTCGCATTTGCGAACCTGGGCTGCTGAGGGAATGGATCGCATTTGCAATAATATGGTCGTTTTTGCAAAGCCTGAAGAGTTCTCATTTGCGAACTCTATATCGCATTTGCGATGAAGGCCTACTCTGTCAGGGGTCGCATTTGCGATGCTTTCTTCGCATTTGCGAAGGTCGCATTTGCGAACCCCCTATCGCAAATGCGACATCTGCAACTGGAGCCAAGGGCTTTTATTCCGAGACTTAGCTCATTTCCCTCATTTTCCACTTGGACTTAGGCGATTTTTGAGAGCATTTTGAGAGGGGGTTCCATCATCATCAAGAGGTAATTGATTTCTTCTAGTTGTGAGTTAAATACAAGGTTTATATATGGATTGGAACATGAAAATTTATAGAAATTTAGGGTTTTGAAGAAAAACCTCGAAATTGGTATTTTTGGATTTTGTCCACGAATTTGGGCATGGAATTAGGAATAAATTATATATTTGAATTGTAATGTTATGGGTAGTGTTTATCTTCAAATATTTTTGGAATCCGTGCACGTGGGCCCGAGGGTTGCTTTATCGATTGTTCGAGCGGAGTTGAAATTTTTTATAAATTGATCAATTATGAATATTAGAGTATATTTTGATTAGGTTGCATCTTAATTGACTAGTTTGGAGCGGCGAGCATCGGTTTGAGGTGTTAGAGAGGCTTTGGAGCCGGTTATAGAATTTCGGAGCGAGGTAAGACTCCTGTCTAACTCTGTGAGGGGGAAATTACCCCTAGGTGTTGTATATTGATGCGTGCTACTTGTTGTGGGGGCTACGTACGCGCGAGGTGACGAGAGCCCGTATGTAGCTACAATCATGTTATTATCCGTGTAGGCTTAGGTTTACATCATGCTATAGCCGTATTATTTGAGCAGTCTCTCGCATATTAAATTCCTCTATTTTACATTAATACTTGAGGCTAGACTCATTATTGTAGAGACTTCACGAGTTCATGATTAGTCACCGAATAATTCTGCTCCTCTTACGGCATGTCTCTGCGATATATATACTTCATTGAAAGGTATTTGTTAAAGAAATTACAACTCACACGTTTATTCATGAGTGGGGTCAAGGACCCATCAAAGCTTTTTATTCTTATGGGACCGGGTCGTTTGTCTCGGCATGAATTTGTACTTCACTTCTTATGGGACCGGGCCGTTCGCCTCGGCATAAATTTGTATTTCACTTCTTATGGGATCGGGTCGTTCGCCTCGGCAGGATTTATGTACCACACTCTCATGGGAGCGAGCAGTTCGCCTCGGCAGGTTAATCGATTTATCATATGGTTCGGGCCGTTCGACCCTCGACAGTGCACAGTTTTATTATTATGTTGGATCGGTCCGTACGCCTCGACATTCTCTATATCATATCTCCATGAAATCATGCGTAAGACTTGGCAAGAAGCCAGTTTATCGGTAAATTCCCGGATTTGAATTATGGTAAGCTACTTGATGAGATCCGCTATATCTAGGTATATGCTCCGGTTAAGGAGGGAATTTCTAATGAAGAGGTTGAGTTCCTCGTAAAGAGGGGGATTTGTATCACGTGTTTTATACTTGTTTATTTCATTTATTTACTCTACCTCATATTTGCTACCCCTTTACTGTACCTTATGTCATTGGACCACTAGTGAGTGTCAATGTCGACCCCTCATCACTACTTCTCTGGGGTTAGGCTAGATACTTACTGGGTACACGTTGCTTACGTACTCATACTACACTTGCTGCACATTTTTGTGCAGGTACATATGTGATTAGTGGCCTTGTGAGAGCAGTGGCGCGTATGCATGCGGGGACTCACATGAGCTGCATTTCCATATTACGATCTGCAGCCGGCAGAGTCTCCTTCAGAGTATTTATACTTCTCCTGTCCAAATTTGTATTTCGGACAGAGGCTGTATTTTATTTTACATTCCTAGTTGATGCTCATGCACTTGTGACACCGGGTTTCGGGGTGATTATGGATTTTTCAGTATTGAAATTGTTAAAAACATTATTATTTATTCGGTAAAGTTCATCTTTTATTATTTAATTGAATGAAATTATGATTTCAAAAATATTAAATGAGAACTAAATTAAGTATTCAGTGTTGGCTTGCCTGACAACGGTGTCCGACGCCATCACGACTTTTAATGGATTTTGGGTCGTGACATACTGGATACCGTTGTGGTGTACTAATACTATGCTTCTGCGCATATTTTTGTGTATATCCAGGTACATCTTATCAGTACCAGCACTAGCGCGCTGAGCTTGCTTTCGGAGACTTCAAGGTACATCTGCCCGCGTCTGCGGGCCTCGGAGTCCCCTTCCATCATGCTCTTCCTTATTTCTTTATATTGTTATAGACAGTGATGTAAAGGGCTGTTCAGCACTGTATCTAGAGTTCGACTGAGACAGCTTCACTCACTTGGACTCAGTTCACAAATATGTTCTTGAGGGAGTTTATTCACCAGTGTCTCAGAGATGCATGGCGCGCAGAGTTTGAGCAGCTGCGCCAGGGTTCTATGACCATGTCGGAGTATGCGGTCTGGTTCAGTGATTTAGCTAGGTATGCACCTGCCTTGGCTGTTACCGTTAGAGAGCGAGTCCGTCAATTTATCGAGAGGCTAAACCCCGGTATCAGATTTAGCATGGCCCGAGAGTTGGAGATGGGCACCGCATACCAGTAGGCAGTGGGCTCGGGAGAGAGAGGAGAGGGAGGCCAAGAGGCCTCGAGAATTTGGCACATACATTGGTACCCGTGCCCTAGTTGTAGCTCGTCATGGTAGGGGCTATGTGAGTCGCCCTGTTCATTCAGCACTTCCAGCCTCCAGTGGTATTACGGCCACTTCTAGGCCTCAAGCTCCCTATTATGTACCACCATTGTCCAGTGCACCTCCTGCACGAGGTGCTTTCATTGGTCAGTCCAGCCGATCAGGCCCAAGCCAGCCATAGCAGCCACGTCCTCCGAGAGCTTGTTTTGAGTTTGGTGACACTCGTCATATGGTGAGGGATTTCCCCAGACTCAGGAGGGGTGCACCTTCACCAACTACTCAGGCTCCCCGTATTCTAACTGGTCCTCAGGCTTCTCAGTCCATGGTCGCTACACCAATTGCCACTCCACCTGCACAACCAGCTAGAGGTAGAGGTCGAGTAGGTAGAGGTCGCCCTAGAGGGGGAGGCCATGCCAGATATTATACTCTTCATGCTAGGACGGAGGTTGTTGCATCCGACTTAGTCTTCACAAGTATTATCCCGGTCTGTCATAGAGATGCATCGGTCTTATTTGATCTAGACTCTACTTATTCCTATGTGTTGTCTTATTTTGCTCCATACTTGGGCATATCCTGTGATTCTTTGAGTTCTCATATCTATGTGTTCACACATGTGGGAAATTCTATTATTATTGACCGTGTGTATCGATCGTGTTTAGTTGTTCTTAGTGGTTTTGAGACCAGAGCCGATATATTGTTGCGCAGTATAGTAGATTTTGATATTATCTTGGGCATGGACTAGTTGTCACCCTATTATGTTATTCTCGATTGTCACGCCAAGACCGTGATGCCGGCTATGCTAGGATTACCACGAATAGAGTGTAGAGGTGCTTTAGATTATGTTCCTAGCAGGCTTATCTCATTTCTAAAAGCTCAACGTATAGTTGAGATGAGTGTAATACTTACCTAGCTTTTGTGAGGGATATCAGTGTTGATACTCCTACCGTGGAGTCGGTTCCGGTAGTGAGGGATTATCCAAATATATTTTCGGTGGATCTTCCGGGCATGCCGCCCGACATGGGTGTCGATTTTGGCATTGATTTGTTACCGGACACTCAGCCCATTTCTATTCCACCCTATCGTATGGCCTCAGCAGAGTTGAAGGAATTAAAGAAGCAGTTGCAATAGTTTCTTGATAAGGGCTTCATTCGGTCCAGTGTGTCACCTTAGGGTGCTCTAGTCTTATTTATAAATAAGAAGGATGGTTCTATGCGTATGTGTATCGATTATCGCCAGTTGAACAAGGTTACAGTGAAGAACAGGTATCCATTGCCCCGTATTAATGACCTATTTGATCAGCTACAGGGTGCCAGAGTGTTCTCCAAGATTGACTTGCATTCAGGCTATCATCAGCTGAAGATTCGGGAGCCAAATATCCTGAAGACTGCCTTCAGGACTCGGTACGGACATTACGAGTTTCTTGTGATGTCTTTCGGGTTGACCAATGCCCTAGCAACATTCATGCACTTAATGAACAGTGTATTTCAGCCCTATCTTGACTCATTCGTCATTGTGTTTATTGAAGACATTCTGGTATACTCCCGGAGCCCGGAGGATCATGAGCAGCACTTGAGGACCATGCTCCAGACCTTGAGAGAAAATAAGTTATATGCAAAATTTTCAAAATATGAATTCTAGCTTAATTCGGTAGAATTTTGGGTCATGTAGTGTCGAGTGAGGTGATCAAGGTAGATCCGAAGAAGATTGAAGCAGTGCAGAGTTGGCCCAGACCGTCTTCAGCTACAGAGTTTCAGAGTTTTCTTGGTTAGTTTGGGTATTACCGTCGATTTATAGAGGGTTTCTCGTCTATTGCGGTACCTATGACCAGACTGACCCAAAAGGGTGCTCCGTTCAGGTAGACCGAGGAGTGTGAGGAGAGATTTCAAAAGCTCAAGACAGCTTTAACCACAGCCCCAGTGTTGGTATTGCCTTCGGGTTTAGGATCTTATACTGTATAGGGTGATGCATCACATATTAGTCTTGGCGCGGTGTTGATGCAGGATGGTAGAGTGATTGCCTACACGTCTAGATAGTTGAAGGTGCATGAGAAGAAATATCATGTTCACGACCTCGAGTTAGCAGCTATTGTTCATGCCTTGAAGATCTGGCGGCACTATTTGTACGGTGTCCCTTGTAAGGTCTATATCGATCACCGGAGTCTACAACATCTATTCAAATAGAAGGATCTTAACTTGCAGCAGTGGAGGTGGTTAGAGTTACTTAAGGACTATGATATCACCATTCTATATCATCCCGAGAAGGCCAATGTGGTGGTTGATGCCTTGAGTCGCAAGGCAGAGAACTTGGGCAGCTTAGCATATCTACCGGTAGCAGAGAGGCCATTAGCCTTGGATGTTGAGCCTTGGTCAACCAGTTTGTTAGATTGGATATTTCTGAGCCGAGCCAAGTTTTGGCTTGTGTGGTTTCTCGGTTTTCTCTTTATGATCGTATCAGAGAGCGTCAGTGTGACGACCCCCATCTGCTTGTCCTCAAGGACATAGTTCAGCATGGCGATGCCAAGGAGGTCACTATTGAAGATGATATTGTATTACGGATGTAGGGCAGGCTATGTATGCCAAATGTAGATGGCTTGCGTGAGTTGATTCTCCAGGAGGCTCACAATTCACGGTACTCCCACAGTTCGCGGTACTCCATTCATCCAGGTGCCACCAAGATGTATCAAGAGTTGAGGCATCACTATTGGTGGAGGAGAATAAAGAAGGACATAGTAGAGTATGTAGCTCGGTGCCTAAACTATCAGCAGGTGAAGTATGAGCATTAACGAACAGGTGGATTGCTTCAAAAGCTAGAGATTCCAGCGTGGAAATGGGAGCGAATTACTATGGATTTTGTTGTTGGGTTCCCACAGACTCCGAGGAAGTTCGATGTAGTTTGGGTGATTATGGATAGATTGACCAAGTCAACTCATTTCATTCCAGTGGTGACTACTTATTTTTCAGAGTAGTTAGCTTAGGTTTATATTCGCTAGATTGTTAGGCTTCATGGCGTGCCGGTATCTATCATCTCTGACCGGGGTACACATTTTACATCGCGGTTCTGGAGGGTCATACAACATGATTTGGGCACGCGGGTGGAGTTAAGTACAATATTTTACCCTTAGACGGACGGACAGTCCGAGCCACTATTCAGATATTGGAAGATATGCTTCGTGCGTGTGTGATGGAGTTTGAGGGTTCTTGGGATCAGTTATTGCCGCTTGCAGAGTTTGCCTACAGCAACAGCTACACTCGAGTATTCAGATGGCCCCGTATGAGGCTTTGTATGGTAGACGATGCCAGTCTCTAGTGGGTTGGTTTGAACCGGGTGAGGCTAGGCTAGGCTATTGGGTAGATACTAAGTTCAGGATGCTTTGGAAAAGGTTAAATTGATTCAGGATCGACTTCGTACAGCCCAATCCTGACAGAAGAGTTATGCAGATTAGAAGGTTCACGACGTTGCATTCATGGTAGGGGAGGGGTTCTTGCTCCGGGTTTCTCCCATGAAGGGTGTTATGAGGTTTGGAAAGAAGGGCAAGCTGAGCCCTAGGTATATCGGGCCTTTTGAGATTCTTGAGAGGGTTGGAGAGGTGGCCTACCGACTTGCACTACCACCTAGTCTAGCTGTAGTTCATCCAGTGTTCCATGTTTATATGCTCCAGAAGTATCATGGCGATCCTTCTCATGTGTTAGACTTCAGTTCAGTCCAGTTGCAAGGATTTGTCTTATGTTGAGGAGCCGGTGGCCATTTTGGATAGGAAGGTTTGAAAGTTGAGGTCGAAGAACATTGCTTCAGTGAAGGTCCAGTGGAGGGGTCAGCTAGTTGATGAGGCAACTTGGGAGACCTAGCATAATATGCGCAACAATTTTCCTCATCTTTTCACCACTTCTGGTATGTATCTATACTCATTCGAGGACGAACGTTTGTTTTAATAGGGGGGATGTAACGACTTGTCCGGTCGTATTGAGTATTTTAGCCCTGATCCCCCAATTTATGCTTTCTCTATGTTATATTGTGGTTATGTGACTCGCCAGGGTGTTTAGTTTTGGTTTCGGGAGAGTTTCAGAGTGCAATGGGTCACATAGTGCCTAAGTTGGAAGGTTAAGTCATGGGTATTTACCGTAGTTTGACTTGTGTAAAGATAACTCTAGAATGGAGTTTTGATGGTTCTGATAGCTCTGTATGGTGATTTTGGTCTTAGGAGCGTGTCCGTATGTTGATTTGGAGGTCCGTAGGTCATTTTGGCGTAGTTTGGGAGAGATTTGGGAAAGTTTGACCGAGAGTTGACTTTATTGATATTTGGTTCGGATCCTGATTCCGAAAGTTTGAATAGGTCCGTAATGTGGTTTATGACTTGTGTGTAAAATTTGGTGTCAATCGAATTTTTTTTCGTATTAATCGGCGTGGGTTTTAGAATTCGGACGGGGACCCGGCGGCCCCGGGTATGAATCGGATGGAAATCGGATCATTTTTGGACTTAGTGATTTGCTGAAGTGTCTTCGCACCTGATCAATTGTCCGTAGAAGCGGACTTGCGGATGCAGAGGCTTCCTTTGTAGAAGCGAAACTTGGGGAAACAACCTAAGGCTTGACCGCAGTTGCGGTCATTTCTCCGTAAAAGCGGGCTCGCTGATGCGAGATCTTATCCGTAGAAGCGGAACCCCTGGACTTAAGCTTGGACTGCATCTACGATGGTTTTTCCGCAGGTACGGCATCCCAGGTGTGACAAAGGGTCTTGTAGATGCGGTTTAACTGGGCAGAAAAGAGGATTTTCGAGGGTTTTGCTTCATTTTTCATTTTGGTATTTTGGGAGCTCGACTTGAGGCAAACTTTCAAGGGTTATTCCAAGAAATTGTTAAGGTAAGGATTCTTGACTGGTTTTTTATTAATTCACATGAATCTACTGTTAATATTACATCTTCTAATTAGTGTTTGGAGTTTGAAATTTGGGAAAAATGATAGAAACTCCTTAGGCTAATTTTTTGGGTTTTGAAAGGCAAAATGAGACTGGATTTGGATAATTCTTGTATGGTTGGACTCGATATCGAATGGGTATTCGTATTTTATAATTTTGGTCGGGTTCCGAGACGTTGGCCCGGGTCGACTCTTTGGGGCAATTTTTCAATTCTTTGCTAAGATCATATCTCATTATGTAAATTAGTTTTCTATAATTATATTTATAGTATGAAAGTATTTTGGCTAGATTCGAGCCGTTCGGAGTTGGAAAAATAAGGGAAAGGCCTTCTAGTTGATTTATTTAGCTTGGTTTGAGGTAAGTGACTTGTCTAACCTTGTGTGAGGCAAATTCTCCTTAGGATTTGGTATTATTGTGGCAATTATGATATGTGGAGGCCGTGTACGGAAGGTGACGAGTGCGTACACAGGCTAAATGTTAAAATTTTGGTTTTAGCTACGTAGTTTCCTTTTCATGCCTTATTTGAGTTACTTTAGCATGTTGTAGTCATCATGTTTAGCCTAACTTCACATATCTACTTGTCTTATATCTTATTTGCAATTTGTACTACAGGTTTAGTTGAATTACTTGCTTTCTTAATTCCGTATTCATTATTTAAGTGTGAAATTCTTTACTTGAAATTACTATCCTTGAAATATCTTGCTGTTGAGTTTGGTGTTGAGTTGCAAAGGTCGTGGTTTCTACTGAGGCAAGGTATAAGTTGTGAAATGTCATTTTACTTAGTTGTTATGTTTGACATTCGTGTTATTGTTAAGATGATTGTTTGGTTGTTTACACGAGATTTTTGTCGTGCTGTTGTTTTGTTTGCACGAGGTTTCTGCCATGCCGTTCTTACTATTTGCACGAGGTTTCTGCCGTGCCGTTGTTATCATTGATAGAGTACGGTGGTATAAGGTCTAGGTGTTAAAATACAGCGGTGAGATAAAGTGGGCTTGATACGCGTGAGTAGTAGGAGAACTACTAGAAGTCATGCGGTGTGATAAGATGGACTAAAATACGGTGTGCTATTTCGGGAAAAATAATTTCCAAAACTAAATGTAAAGGCCCCCGCGGTGATATAAAAAAAGATTGTGAGTTACTTTTATGATTTTGGACTACGATGCGGTACCTCGGGAGTGCTCTTGTTGATCTTTTCTCTATTTGTTGTATTTGTTTGGTTTTTGTTTTCTTAACATGTAAAATCCTTGTCTTCCTTTCGTGTTATATTGATTGCCTTGATTCCATGTTGTTAACGTTCCGTAAATTCTTTATTGTTTCACTTCCTTTGTTATTATCATTATATCTTCTGTCTTATTTCTTATTATCTCCAGTAAGTCCTTGACCTGACCTCGTCACTACTCTACCGAGGTTAGGCTTGGAACTTACTAGGTACCATTGTGATGTATTCATACTACGCTTCTGCGCATGTTTTTGTGTAGATCCAGGTACATCTTATCAGTACCAGTACTAGCACGATGATTTTGCTTTCTGAGACTTCAAAGTACACATGCCCGCGTCCGCAGGCCTGGAGTCCTCTTCCATCCCGTTCTTCCTTATTTCTTTATACTATTATAGAAAGTGATGTATAGGGTTGTCCGGCACTATATCTAGAGCTTGTGACTTATATTTCACTGGATTTTGGGGAGCTGTAAGCATTGTATTTATAGATTCTATTTATGAAATTGTTGGAGTTTTGAGATTCTAAGTTTTATTTAATGTTTTCGCATATGGTTAGGCTTATCTAGTCTTAGACACTAGGTGCCGTCACGGCATGCTATGGAGGGAATTTGGGATCGTGACATTAAGATAAAGGGAGAGCCCTAGACCTCAACTTCATGAAACTCAGCAAGAAGATGATTCTAGTGGTTCAGGAAGGCCAAAACGAACTATTATCAAGCCAGCTCGTTTCAGAGATGAAAATTTCGTTAGCACATACTTATGTTTTTTTGCAGGACCAATTGAAGAACCTTCGGTCTTTGGGGAAGCAAGAGGAGCCAGAAAAATGGTGCTGAGATCTTCACCAAGACACGTCGTAAAGCATCGGTTGAGTTCTTCCGCGACAAGCTTGGGATAGCTTCCAAAAAATTACTTTAATGGGGAGTGTGAAAAAATAAAGTTAACTTTTTGGAAGAGTAAAAATTATAGATAGTTTGAAGAAGTTTCTAGAAAGTTATGGAGTAATATCTTTGATATTTGTTGTGCTTAAGAAATATCTAGATATTCTAGAGTCTTGGATATTTAAGGAAGATATTAGTAGAAGAAGATAGAATTGTCTAGATTATTTTTGTATCTAGAATCATCCCTAAACAAGTATAAATAGTAGTCTTAGGCATTTGTAACAAAGCCAAAATAAAGAAAGCCTTCTTTCCTAAACAAAGTTCTCTTCTCCAAAACTTTCATTCTCTTTTCAAAGTTTCCTCTTCTTTAGTTGAATCTTCCTATTTTAGTTAACGATATTGGACTAACAGAAGGTTTTCAAATAATACTTTTCTTCTACTATCTTTACAATGTATCAAAGCCATAGTTGGCTTCTAGATATATTTGCAAGGTCGAATTAATGGTTGATTCAACTGATTTCCCTAAATAGATTTAGGTGGTCGTGCTAATGGACTGGGGATGGAGTTATTGAACCCGTCCAACTACAAGATATGAAAGACTTGTATGGAGTCATACCTTGTTGGTAAGGATTTGTGTAAAGTTGTCAATGGGAGTAACATAAGTCCTCTTACTGACGCACCGAAAAATAGCAATGTGCGCAAAAGTGGAAGCAGATTAATGTTAAGGCGGAGTTTTTCCTGAAGAGGTCTATCTCTCCTAATTTATTTGATTATATTATAAGGTGTAAATCAGCTCATGAAATATGGAGAACCTTTGATCGGATGTTCAAACAAGAAGGATGGAGATTGGTTACAGAATTTGGAGAATGAATTGGCTAATATCACTCAAGGTAATCTCTCTATCGCCGAGTATTTTTTGAAGGTTAAAATTTTATGTTCTGAAATTTCTCTATTGAATCCGGACGAGGCTATCTCTCAAGCACGAATAAGAAGAATTATTATTCGTGGTTTAAATCCAGAATATATTCGATTTGTTACATCGATTCAAGGATGGTTCAACAACTATCTTTGGAAGAATTCGAGAATTTATTGGAGTTACAGGAGCTACTAACCAAACAAATGGCTAGTGTGTCTATCAAAGAAGGGGGAAGGAAATGCTCTTGTCGCTGATAAGAGGAACTTTAAAGGAAAATCAAGAGATAGCCCGAATTCTCAATCCTCAAGTGGTTCAAGCTCGCCAGGAAAGAGGGGGGAGTCTTCTAATAACGGTAAAAAGCAAATAAAATATTACCGTTGTTGCAAAGTCGGACACAAAAAAGATATTATCAACCTAAAGAGAGCAATATGGCTCAAATCAAGAAAGTTGTTGAAGAAGAAGAAGAAAAAAAAAAGAGAAGAAGACTGGGGAAAGTGCTTCACAATGGAGACTCGAGCAATAAATGATATGGCTTCCATAAATTTTGAAAGAGACAGGATATGTGCACCATCTCACTGGAGATCAATCCAAATTCTTCACCTTTCACGAAAACAATGGACATGATGTTATTGTGACAATAGATAATACAGTCCATCAAGTGGAGAAGGAAGTCATTGTTGTAGTCAACGAGAAGCAAGAAGACTCTATCACTCTAAATAGTGTCTATCATATTCCAGGTATGAAGAAAAATTTATTTTCAGTTGCAAATGCTATAGATACTGGAAATTACTATTTGGCCCACTTGATGTGAAGTTCCTCTGAAATATCAAGGTACTCAAGGCAGATATTATTCACTCTGGTAAGAGAGTTAACGATTTATATATTTTATCTACCTCTAATTCATATATTGAGAAGATGAACAATAATAATAACACACATCTTTGGCATTCTAGACTTGGACATCTTAGCATGGATAAATTAAAAGTCATGATAAAATTGAATCTAGTAAAAGGATTGCCTAACTTAAGAAATTTTGGTGAAGGAGAGGTTTGTGAAGGATGTCAATATGGAAAGACGCATCGTCTTCCATTTGACAGATCCTTGTTAAGGTGCATTGCCCCTCTAGAACTTATTCACAGTAACTTGATGGGGCCAACGAGAACTACTTCATTCTCAGACTATTCTTAAATGTTAATTTTCATTGATAATTTTATTAGATTCACTTGGGTTTATTTTGTGAAGCACATGTCAGAAGTTTTCAATAAGTTTGTGGAATTCAAAGAAACAGTTGAAGGCGAACTCGATTCCAGAATAAGGTGGCTGCATACTGATGGTGAGTTCACTTCAGATGAGTTTATTTCCTTTTGTTGTCAGCATGGCATTAAAAGAGAACTCACATGCGTTGATGCGCCACAACAAAATGAAGTGGCTGAAAGGAAGATCTAACACTTAACTGAGACATGTAAGAGTTGGCTTCATGTCAAGAATTTACCTAGAGCCTTGTGGGTTGAAGGTATGAAATGTGCAGCGTATGTGATTAACAGGATGTCGCTCTCTCCAAACAATATAAAGTCTTCCTATGAATTAATATTTAGAGAAACTCCTAGCGTTAAACACCTCAGGGTTTTTGGCTCTATTTGTCATGTTCACATTCTGGATTCTCAACTAAGCAAGTTGGATGCCAAGGCAATGAAATGCATCTTTGTCGGATATGATGAAAGGAAAAGGGGATGGAAGTGTATGGATCCTAAAACTCACCTCTTTGTTGTTTCAAGGGATGTCATATTCGGCGAAGTGTCTTTGTATAATAGAGCTGCATTGGATGGAACGAGTTCAAAAACCTTGAAACATAGAGATTCAAGCTTGCCCATTGGAGGTGCTTCTCTAGATAATACAACTGCCCATGAGTTAAGAGAAAGGGGGAGCCCTGGACCTCAATAACATGAAACTCGACAAGAAGATAATTCTAGTGGTTCGAGAAGGCCAAAAAGAACTATTATCAAGCCAACTCGTTTTAGAGATGAAAATTTTGTTAGCACATACTTATATTTTTTGCAGGGCCAATTGAAGAACCTTCGGTCTTTGGGGAAGCAAGAGGAGCCAGAAAAATAGTGCTGAGATCTTCACCAAGACACGTCGAAAAGCATCGGTTGAGTTCTTCCGCGACAAGCTTGGGATAGCTTCAAAAAAATCACTTTAATGGGGAGTGTGAAAAAATAAAGTTAATTTTTTGGAAGAGTAAAAATTATAGATAGTTTGAAGAAGTTTCTAGAAAGTAATATCTTTGATATTTATTGTGCTTAAGAAATATCTAGATATTCTAGAGTCCTGAATATTTAAGGAAGATATTAGTAGAAGATGATATAATTGTCTAGATTATTTTTGTATCTAGAATCATCCCTAGACAAGTATAAATAGGAGCAGTCTTAGGCATTTGTAACTAAGCCAAAATCAAGAAAGCTTTTTTTCCTAAATAAAGTTCTCTCTCCAAAACTTTTCTTCTCTTTTCTAAGCTTACTCTTCTTTAGTTGAATCTTCCTATTTTAGTTAACGATCTTGGGCTAGTAGAAGATCTCCAAATAATAATTTTCTTCTGCTATTCTTTATAACTCCTCCCTATATTTCTCTTCCACATTCAACGACAAGTTACTTTCCTACATATGTATGTTTCTTTGTCTCTTATTCAGGGTTTGATTAAAAGTATAATAAGTAACTAATTTATAAAAGTATTAAGGTTTTATGCGTAGATGAAAATATCGATCTAACCGATCGAAACACCAAACTTAGGGCAACTATGACATCTAAATTTCTTAATACTTTCAAAATTTATCATAATAAAAATCTCAATTCCTTCAGAACGGAAGGCAATGGGTTTGAGTTACACATATGAGCGATTTATTACCAAAACACATGGTATTGCTGCCTTGCTGATACAAAGATGAAGTAGCCAGTGAAAATAATGGTGTTACAACGAAGCCCTTGTTATTTTTTTTGAAACATCTAAATTGTTTTTTATACTATTATACTTTACTGAATGGGAAAGGTCTTCAAAGACACGCATCCTAGCTGAAATGAATGGGAAAGGTCTTCAAAGACACGCATCCTAGCTGAAAATGTACTTATGAATTACATTATAATTGTTTTCCTAATTGTTTTATATTTATATATTGATTTTTAAAAGATTTTACTTTTTAGCTAATTAACAGTGTAGTATATTAGCAAGGGTAAAGTTGTCATATTTTAATTTT
Source organism: Nicotiana otophora (assembly GCA_000715115.1). Classification (NCBI taxonomy): domain Eukaryota; kingdom Viridiplantae; phylum Streptophyta; class Magnoliopsida; order Solanales; family Solanaceae; genus Nicotiana; species Nicotiana otophora. Next base: position 95,296 of record AWOL01S0004870.1, on the reverse strand, counting down.
TTAACATTAGTAATTAATAAATAAAAGAATTATTTAAAAAATTAAAATGGGGGGAGGGTTATGTGTAATATTATGAACTACATGGGAGGTCAGTGTGACGAAGCAAAGCCTGAAAAGAGGTATATGAAATTATCCGTTTTTTAAAATATACATAATATAATAATTTTTCATATGCAAATTCAATAACAAATAATTCTGATATTACAATCCATGTATTTCAAAGTTTGCATTACAAGACATGCATTAGTGATCTATGTGCTACAATCCATACCTTATTTATTTATAAATTAAATGATCCCTGAGTGTTTAATATAAGTTACACTAAAAAAATGCTGGTAGTTGTAAATACTTTACTTGTTTTCGTCCAAACACTTTAACTTGATCAAAAATTATATTTTAAACTTCTCTAACCGTTGACCAAGCACATGCAACAATAAAATGGTTGAATTGGACAAAGTGGATGTAATTCACGCAGACAACAAGGGTTAATATCACATTTTAAACAAGAAATAATTGAAATAAGAAAAAAAAAATCATCAAAATAAGAATAAAATAAGTAAAAAAGAAAAAAGCAAAAGAGGTATGTCTCTTTATGTTCTTCCTCGCACCCCACTCCATTTCATTTCTTTTTCCTATTAT
>AWOL01S0004870.1:77797-93217 GCA_000715115.1 Nicotiana otophora | reverse complement strand
AAAAAAAAAAAAGAAAAATAACCCAATCGAACATCTCCCCCCTCCCCAATTACTGAGCAGGCGCATGCTGCGGACACGTCAGGCGTCACCGGAACTTAATACGACGCCGCTTAGTTTGCATAGGAAGTTCCATTTCATTTTTGCCAGCTGCAAAAAGTAAAAGGCGAAAAGAAAAAGATTATTAGGGGGGGAGGGGAAGCCAACGTTAGACGAAGCCATGAAAAAAATGGCAGGTTTGGCGTCGGCAGACTGGCAATGGGAAAACGCCACCGCCGGCGCCGTGGCTGGCCTCGCCACCGTCACTTTCTCTCATCCCCTTGACGTTGTTCGTACCAGGTTCCAAGGTAACTGTCTCTATGTTTTTTATGCTATGTAGCAAAATGAATGATCTCGTATTGTATTTTCGACCTTGATTTTGACGTAAATGTTAAAATCATAGTTTACGATGGAAGAATCTCGAACGTCCCGGCCTATAGGAACACTCCTCACGCTTTATTTACCATTGCTCGAACTGAGGTTTGTTTTTTCTGATTCTTTTAATTTCCATACATATATTGAAGCTTAGCTATATATGTATATTCCAAAAGAAACTGCTTTTCAATTCATCAAGTTGGTAGTTTTTCATGAAAGACGAATCATATAGTAATATGTTAAGGATGCATGTTTCATGAATTTTGAGCTTCTCAAATAGATAATATCAGCATCGGGAAAATAATTGGTACATGGTTTACTGTTGAGTGAATGCCCTGACCTAGGTGTATCTAAATGGCATGGTTTCAGCAAGTATCCTTCTATGGCGAAATGAGGTCATGTTTATGTGGACCCTAGTACTATTAATTGATACCTACGGAGTTTTATGGTTCCTTTCCTGAATTCTCCACATTATGATATCCAATCTACGGTAGCAATATCCATTTTATCTCTCAAGAATCTTCTTGGAACCGAGAGGAAGTGTATCCTAATAGAGTTTGTACATTGCTACTCCAACTGGAAAGACAGGTTTTCTTATAACGATGGTTAAGTTCTTTACTTGAATGTCAAGAGGGGAGTGAGATGTCAGTATGCAAATCTTGACTGAATCTTTCTTGTTACTTAGAGTTGATTCATTCAGCCTCGTGACATAATCATAGGGAGAAACTCCATCACACTTTGTCAGTCACGATCAAACATCCTGCTGACGTATGCTTTTGTATATGAAGCTCCTTTCCTTGCTTCCCACTTTTGAGTTTTGTGCTGCAGACTGCTGAATCTTTACCTTATCTCCCATGTAAGTGCTCATGTTTCCACCAAGATGATTTCATTAAGTTATCATATTGTCTTTGCTGCAGGGTCTTAGAGGACTTTATGCTGGCTTTTACCCTGCTGTTCTTGGGTCAACTATTTCATGGGGTTTATATTTCTTCTTGTAAGTAAAGATCTTCTGTTGATGTCCTTGATAATAGTACTATTTTATAGTATTTCATTGGAGAACGTTAAAGACTGAACTTCATCTCCCAGATCCCAAAAGCATCTTTGGAATCAATTATGTGATTGTATAAATTTTTTGCATGTTTTAGCTCTCTTCCTCTCCGCAAGAGGGCTGCTCTCCATGAGTCTATCTTTTTTGCCCTTGTGAAGTCTTTGCTCTACGCAAGTTGTATCCATGCGTACATGGAACATTATTTAGTCTCATTCAAGACCTGATCAAGGGATTTCCCCTTTTTATTTTTGGTCTAAGTTATTATATTTATTTGGTTTCCCCTTTGTAAAGCAATAAAAAAGAGACAAGAAATCAAATATAGCGAAAGAACAAATCTCTATTTGATAGAGCTTCTTACTATACCTATGAATCCCATTGCACATCGAAATATACATTGGAAGATCCCATTAGGTCTTTCAGTATCAGTACATTGATTGTTTCACTTGAATCTTGTAGTCAATTTAATGATTGACAAGCTGTAAGTATTATTTTGTTTAAATAATCCATTTATTAAAAGAAAGTTGATTGTCTTAACATACTGTTTACTTTACTGTTTTTGATACTGAATTTACAGCGCTTCGTATTAATATCTACATCCATTACATGTCAGTTAATAGGTAACAATCGTTATTTCATACATGGGATTGCTTGTAAGAGACACAATGTTCGCCTTGTAAGAAGCAGTCAACATTTAGGTTGCTTTCTCTTTGATTCCTTTTTTTTGTTTTTTGGATAAGGTAAAAGTTTATTTATAAGGTACCAAGATGGTACAAAATGATACTGCTTTCTCTTTGATATTTTTTATTTTATTTTATGAAGTAAGAGAATTTCATTAAAGGCATCAAGAAGATGCATAGAAAAAGAGGGTACAAGTAAATAGAGTGTGACTGCTTTCTCTTTGATTCTTCTTACATGTCTAGGCTTACCAAAAAATGGAAGAAAAAAAACATGTCTAGGCTTGAGAGACATCTTTCTCAAACTCATACATTTGAAATTTCCCTCCCACAGCTATAGCAAGGCTAAGCAAAGGTATTTGAGAAGCAGGGAGGAGCTGAGTCCCGGTCTTCATCTTGCTTCAGCTGCAGAAGCAGGAGCTCTGGTCAGTAGTCAGATTTCTGATGCTTTAATGAATGTGTAGTTCATGTGTCTAAATGTTCAGCATTTAATTGATCAGTTTTTGACAGGAGTGTCAAATGTAGATAGTTGGAGGATGTCATTCTTTATTTGCTGCAGTAGTCGTTGTAGGAGTGCAATTGTTGTTGACTTGTTTGTCTTGCTGGTAGTGAATCCCTTTCTTTTACTATTGTTAAAAGTGTTACCAATGTAAATCCTTTTTCTCAAATAAAGGCAAGGTTGAGTAATTACCTGTTGTTTTGGACAACAAAAAAGAAAGAAAAAAAAAAGAGGTGATTCCCATCAATCGTTGGCAAACCACAAATGTCTGTGCTTAGGTGTTAGTTAAAAAAGGGAGCTGGAGAATCTTATAGACGAACAAATTTGATTGTGTTGATATTTTTGTGGACTATCTTTCCCCCTTTTTCAGTTTTGATATCAACAGATTGATGACTTATTAGGTTTTACCACTGACATGAAAATCTTTAGGTGGACAAAATTTGTGGTGTGCTTATTGTAGTAACTTTAAGCACACCTCCTAATATGCAGACTGTCATATATTAAAAAGGTTGTATTTGTCGGAATTCAGGTCAGTTTGTGCACCAACCCTCTTTGGCTTGTGAAAACAAGATTGCAACTTCAGACTCCTAATCAGATTCGTCCATACACCGGGTTTCATGGTCTGCTTCACTCTTGTATTAACTTGTCACCATCGTGTTTCATTGTGTATTTATCTAACTTTGAGCACTCTAGGACAACTTCTTTCCATCTTAATTTAATATAAGAGTTGCTTCCTCTATTTCTGCAATTTTGCGGTTCTACAGTTTCGCATCCTTTTTTTAATTTTTTTTAAATCAGAAATCAGCCACAAAATGTACATGTATCTGGAATTCTGTATGATAGCTTTTTGCTGTCCACAATAGCAAGATTCTTGTATGTCAAGAATGGACTTACCTATGGAAACTTATTCTTGATCACTATGTACAATTCTTAGTTTTTTAGATAGTTTCATTTCTTTTCTGGTAATTTGTTTCCAATAGTTAAAATTGACAAAACTCCTCTTTATAAAAAAAGAAAAATTTGATAAAGCTCCTTTATCTCAGTACAGTAGTTGCATCTTGTGTCAATATCTCCTTCAAGGGTTTAAATTGTTGATTATGTAACTTCTAGTCATTGACCTGGAAAAATGAAGAAGTGCTTTGTACTGATTAAATTCGAAAATTTAAAGATTTCTCGTGACTAGCAACATTCTTTTATTGAGCCTCTGCTTTCTTTTGTATCTGCATGCACATTCAGTCAGCCAACTGGTCTCTTTTGTATCTACTATCCTACTTATTAACTTCGTATGAACGTTATTGTTTATGGATTGATTCAGACGCTGTAAGAACCATAATGAAAGAAGAAGGATGGAGGGCACTTTATAAGGGGCTTATGCCAGGCCTATTTCTGGTTAGAATTACATTTTCTTTTATTCTTGCACATCGTCTCTCTGCGGTTCTGTAAATGAATGTGTTCTTATCTTGACGTAAATTTTCAAAGTTATACTTCATAGCTTCTTTTAACTTTTTGGATAGATTATCCAAACAAGATATAACCAATTTAATGTTGAAATATAACCTTTCATTCATGAAACATGCTGGTCTGCTGTTGCTTCAGCAGGTTACTCATGGCGCTATTCAGTTCACAGCATATGAAGAATTTCGTAAAGTTCTTGTTAGTTCGAAAGCTCAGGAAAATGAAAACACTCTTGCCTCAGCTGCTGACTTGTTGGTGAGGCTCTAAAAGCTATGCTATTGCTTTCTTTGGATGTAATTACAACTGAATAGTTGTTTTTATCTTTGGATGACCAGCAAACCTGATCCCTGTATCTAAACACTGTCCAACTCTTAGTAGTGCGAGTTTCTTTCCTCATTATTTGGTCATGGTACTTGTGCACAAACATTAAGTTGGTGTTCTAGGAAATCCTGTTCGTGCAAAAACTTTCAAACATTTTCTCATTGAGCAACTAAGGTATCATTTCTATTTCATGTCTACGGATTATCCAAAGGCACATTAGATTTTTTTTCAGTCCCTAAATGACTGCATCAGAGTGACACTAGCCTGCCCAACCCCTTCCCCTCCCCCATTAAAAAGATAAATATACAACAACATACCTAGTGTAATCCCACAAGTGAGGTCTGGGGAGGGTGGTGTGTACGCAGATCTTACCCCAATTACTAGAAAAAAGTAAAAAGGAATATTTTTCTTTGATAAGCAGATCAGAATGATTCAGTTATTTTCTAAACTAACTTTGTGGTTCTTGTTATTGTTTATGTGGTGAGAGAGGGTTTATTTTAAGCCAGTGAACTGCCACTCGTTGATCAATTTGTAGAAACCCATCTGCTCCTAAATGGTGATATACTGTATTTTTTGTCTGAAAAGCAAGGAGACCTCATTAAGGCTCAAAGTAAATGGAAAAAAATTGGTTGCACCATATCTGGAGGTTGATCATTACTCAAGAACTCTATCAAATGCCAGTGATATTGTGATCACTGTTATGATTAGTTTTCTTCGTTGGAACATAAGGAATAAAATAGGATTGCTAACTTCTCTTGATTGTCTTGAAGTAATACTGTGGACTTACCCCCTTAGTATTTGCTCTTCAATTTCTTTCGCAGGATTCAGTTGACTATGCAACACTAGGAGCTTCTTCCAAGCTGGCAGCGATTCTCACAACATACCCATTTCAGGTATGTTAGGGGTGTGATAAGTTTGTTCTTATCTCTGTTGTTGGGGATATGGGTTTGGGAACAGAAGGTTTTAAGAGCATTGTGGAGCACCCACCTAAAGGTGCCTATTTGTTCCAACAATCTTTTACTCTGTGCCCCTCGCTTTTCTCTTTATCTAATTATGTGTTTAAATGGAACTTTTGCAGGTTGTACGATCTCGATTGCAGGTAACTGCTTTTCATATTACTATTGTGACACTTGATGCAACTCTTCCTGAGGAGACAAACATTTACTGGCTCTTGATTTTGATTTTCTGTAGAGTAGTTAAAAGGTCTATCTTCTCTTTGAACAGCAACGACCAAGTACAACTGGAGTTCCGAGATACATGGATAGCTGGCATGTTGTGAAGGAAACTGCAAGGTCAGGATAAATTTCAGCCTTATTTACTGCTGATGCACTTGATTGGCATCAAGCATTGAGTTTCTTTATATTGAACTGTGTTCAGAATTTAAATATCTGTTCATCGAATGCTCTTAATTGTGGCTTACAGTATCAGGGAATCAAACTAAGAATAAACAAAAGCCAAAGAAATTATCATTCCTTTTTATTTATTTTTCTACACTGACACTGTAATTCTTTTTTAAGACCGTTTAGTTTAGTAAAAGGTTTCCAGTCAGTTATCGAACTCCTTAAAAGAATACTTAATACAAAAGTATATGCATGGGAAGCAAATTACATGTTTCAAGTTTTCTAAGTCCTCTCTCGATCCTTACTTTTTTCCATCCTGTGTCTTCCCATCATTTAATAACATGCAATAAAGATCGTCTACATTGTAAAATAAGAGAAGAAAGTAGAACCCCATTTATTGGCAAAAGTACCCCTTAATTTTTCCCTCTTGTTCTTTTCTTTCATATTGTGGAAACAGGTAAACAAATGATATGAAATTTGAGTGAACTTTCATCGTTTAGTTAATGAAGAATTTTTAAAATATACATTTGATTGTTTCTTATCGCCAATATTAAAAAAAAGGAATTATACAGTTGATTGTTGACAAGGTGGGTTGCTCTGATGTTAAGCACCCTCCACTTCCAACCAAGAGGTTGTGAGTTCGAGTCACCCCAAGAGCAAGGTGGGGAGTTCTTGGAGGGAAGGATGCCGAGGGTCATTTGGAAACAGCCTCTCTACCCCAGGGTAGGGGTAAGGTCTGCGTACACACTACCCTCCCCAGACCCCACTAGTGGGATTATACTGGGTTGTTGTTGTTGTTGTTGTTGTATTGTTGGAAATTTTGTGATTTCTTGATGTTAACTGTAGAAAGAAAAATTCAGATCTTGAAAGATAAAACACAAACTCAACTTCAAGAAAGAAATCTGAAAGTTTGTCATGATTTAAGGAGGTAGTTACTTCTTAACAGAAACAAAATAGATTTATGCCACATTAGAAAAGTTCAACCTTGGAAGGAGGTATAGTTCCTCTCAAAAATATGTATCCCTTATTGAATCTTCTTGGCGTAAATTGGAATGATATATGATAGTGAAACCCTGTTATAGTTCATTAAATCTTATGTATAGATAGTCAGTGTTTTTCTCCTCCTTCAAATCTCCTTTTGCTATCTTTTCGGATGTAATTACAACACTTTAGTGTTGGCTTCTGACATCAATAATACTTACCATTTCAAATAAAAAGTGTACACCATATTTTCTCTATAAAAATAAAATAAATAAACCTGATTTGCTAATTACCCTTATGTCTTAATCCACGTCACCAAGTTAGCACCCACTTGTGTAAAATGTTATTGCACTTATAGTGTAAAATATAAACTACTTTTTCTCAAAAATCTAGTAAAGCAATTGCAGTTTCATGCTAGGGGTTTTGAAGAGTCAATCCTGAATTCTTATGAAGATCTTCACGACTTATAATACTAAAGAAACGACTAAAGTTTCTGTCATATCATGTATCAATGGAGTTCTAGTTGTTACCAGATATTGAAATTTTTTATCTTACAGGTTTGAGGGCATACAAGGCTTCTACAGAGGTATCACTGCGAACATGCTGAAAAATGTCCCTGCAGCTTCCATTACGTTCATTGTCTATGAGAACGTCCTAAACCTGCTAAAATTGTCTAGGAGAGGGTATTAGTTCTTTTACATCCTTTTTCCTCCCGTTCTTGTTGTAGCATTAGGATTCTACACTAGTGAAATTTTTTGGGAAAAGGTATACTCAGATTTGAGACGAGTACAAATAGATTCATGATACCACTTTACTGGCAGGCGCACTTGCATAATATTTAGAGTCTTTGTAATTTATCAGAAAAGAAATGATCTTCGGTCTTTGTTCAAGTACCCAGGAGACTGCTGCTGTAGCAAGAATAATAGCGGAATCTATGCTTTGACTGTATGTGATCTTTGTTACTTAAATGCATGTTCGTGGTTGTTTGAAAGGGAAACTTGAAGAGATGTATCAGAGTTTGCTCTCTCGCTTGATCTTTGTTCTTGTTTTCTTTAATTTGCTATTCCATCGAGCAATATTGAGGCCTTTGTAATTTTTTGACGAGGAAGAAAGATCTAGTTGCATGCTACCAACTATTTGAAGAAGAAAAATATATCGAGGAATGAACAGAAGGGAAATCCCAATTCTCAGTATAACGGGAGTAATTTCAGTCTGAGAGAAACTAAGGGTCCACCAAATTTATATAGAGAATCAAGTTCTCTATTAGTTCCCACAGAACATACACAATTGTAAGTAAATAACACAATAGAGTTTTACGAGGAAAACTACTGGCTCACGGGATTAAAAACCACGACCTACCCTTGTAGGATTTCAACTTCACTATTGAGCAAACTTCAGATTACAAACTATTGTAATCTAGGAATTAATCTCTTAATCCCTCACTAACTTGTAATAACTCTATTACAAGCCCCTTTGTAATAACTCTATTACAAAGCTTACAACTCGACTAATTCTAGCCAAGACACAAACACATGGTTTATGATTTTATAAAGGTTTCCTATACAATGCTTCTAACTAAGCTAAGTAGGAATTACAAGTAAATCACTTTGACAAAGGTGCTACACAACTAAGGACATATGATGACTCAATGCAGGAAACTGGTCCTTCGTTATGTTGCTCTTTGTTCTTGACGCCTTGAATGTCACTTGCAGGTTGGCAATACACTTGAGAGAGAGCTTGATGAATTCTAGAGTGTGCAAGTGTGATGTTTTGCCTTTGCTTCATGTTAATATTACATAAGTAACATCACTTGAATGATGCAAGCATGTTTGGTACAAAGGCATTCCCCATAAAGTGACTGCTCCACTGTTTGCACTGTTGCGTGTGCGCAGAGGAACAGTTGCAGCCACTTTACAACTGTGGGGAGTTGACTGGTACTGTCAGCAAGAGAACTGATGTCGATCTGTTCCCTCTGTTGTTAACATGCCCCAGACTTGAGACTAGTTGATCTTGAACACTCAGAGGACGTGGAACAGGTTCCCCATCTGATTCTCAACAATAAGTTTGTTAAATCATCAAAATATAGCAAGACACATAACTTATCACAGTCCAATTTCAAATCTAGACTTATCAGTTCTCTAATCTTGATTTTCTTGGATTCTGATTAAAATTTCGTATTTGGTTAAGTGCCAGTTTGAAAAGCTTGATCGATAGAATTAGACAGTCTTGGAAGATTTAGATATGTTGTGACTACATTGGCAAAGACAAGTACCTGATCAACTTTGGCAAATTGATGTGAGAAGGTTTAGGAGATATGTCTTATCATGAAACATGCGGCAGAAGAACTTAGTGACATCAACCTAATCATATACGTACTAATTTGCTTAGAGATGTGTATTTTTGCGAGTACAAATATAGGAGTCAACCTCTATATATGACAAAAGTGGTATATGTTTGCATATGTGCACATGGACACGTAGACGTGCACATAGCTGTTCTTTTTTCTTCTTTTGCCAAGGATTTATATCTGATCTCGCTTATGCTCACCTCAACTATTATCTGATCTACCTTAAGCTCACCTCAACTATTTCATGGAGTACTTACTACCTCCCGCTAACACATGTACCGGACTGAGAATAAATCACTTAATATTTTTTTCTCTACTGAGATTTGAACCCCAATCTCCCATGATTTTTACTCGCTTGCATTAATAGGCCATACCGTTGGGTGCATGTCTTATTACAAACTACCTATGACAAAAGGAGTGGAGGGCCCAAAAAACTAGAAACCTTCCCAGTATTATTTACCAGATATTACTCAGCAGGCTAACAAGGAAACAAAAGTCACCAGCCAGACAAAGCAAAAGTGCAAACTTGTTTAGACGCCAGAAGAAAATTCCTCATGAGGTATCAATTAGGCTGTAGTGTATTTGATAAGAGTACATAATCTTGCACAAGTAGCTCAAAAGGAAAATCAGAGTCTCATTTACAAATACTGGACAGTAAAGGCCAATTTCCTGCACATAAGTTTTGTGCTGACACTGGCCATGGATATTTAGAAGTGTTTGACATTAGCATTTGATTTTAAGTAAGCAAATGCAGCAATGTTGGCTCAAGGGTCAGATGGACACCCATCACACCTTATCATCATGGAACCACCACCTGGTTTCCTTGGGAGATCTGCCATTTCTACAGTTCTTCACGTAGCGGTCATTATCTTCGGGGCGTTGCTGCACAAGAGACGGGAGCCAATAAGAATTAAAACTAAGATAAAGCACGAAAAGCCCGTCCGAACAATGTGGTAGATTACATATTTTCGCAGAGGACAAGGAAGAAATAGGTCCCGACATATTTGGAACAGCAGGCCCTTTTAGCATAGCGCAATCTCATAATAGCAACTCAAATTAACATTATAAGGGACACATGAAACGCACCTTCACAGTTGAACTTGACAGCATGGAGAGAATGCTGATGCATATAGAACTGACTGTCATGGCAGGAGACCATGAATCATACAAAATATCTGCAAAGACATGAAGAAGCTGTTGTCAACTGCTGGCTTTACTGATGCATCTCCAATTTCTATCAGGTGTAGAAGAATCTTTCATGAGATGGAAGCTTAGCTCTAGGTCGCTAGCACACCAATTAGTGAACTGCCCATCGACCTTTAAGTTTTCACCCGCAGAAAAAAAAATGACTGCTATTTAACAGCATAACAGGAGAAACTAGAGAAAGAAAAACTAAAGATGGTATTTCAAAGTTTTCCACCTCTACGCCTTACAAGTCCAAAGGTCAGTTAAGTAAGATGTTATGTGAATGTGATTTCTGCAAACCCACATTAGAGGAACTAGTAATAAAAAATATATATAAAAAAACTGAAGAATCTGATTTCTGTGAACCCTGACCAGCGTATTTGAAGAACCTTTCAGTTTGAATAGGGTAATATAAGATAAGACAACGAGCTCACAGGCTATGTCAACACAAAAGAATTCAGATTCACTCTTATTTGTTACACATAAATAGATTTAACTTAGATGTGAATGGTTCCTCTAATAGAAATTGAAGTTTATTTGGTACAAAATTTAGTTTCAGGAAAGGAACTTCGGCCTTAACCAATAAATTTAGTTAACAAATGCACAAGGAAGTTCAAATTTAGAAAGAACAGATGATACATAAGTTATTCTCATGATGATTCAGTTCCAACAAAATGAAACATTCACCAAAATAACCAATTCTTTCTGGTCCTAGGTGGAACTAATTTTGGATTAATTGAACTTCACAAAGAAACTGAGAGCAGACTGCCACTAATGACATAAGTGGACTCTTGGTTTCTGCTGATGCATCCAAGTCAAACAAACAGGGCATGGATATGAGCGCTTTTCATGCATCTTACAAAACACCGGATACCAGCAAGAGATTGATAGCGGATGCTAGAAAATCTGGTGCTCGTGCCGATGCCAACCTAGTATAGGTTATGAAGGTTAAACCTCCAATGCCAGGTTTTATATACTCTGTAAGCCGAATTCAATGTGTGAGCATTAATGTTCCAACCCCTCCAAAAAGATTAGCATTTAGTGCCATTTAGTTGAGATAAGAATAGCATCTCCCCTATTGCGTACATACAACTTTTACAACACATTGTAACGATGTCATTATAGTAAAAAATAATCTGATTATTTTGGAAGATTCTCATAAAATACTTCAAAAACTGATACGGCACCGTAAGTTACTGAAATCACTATTTCAAGCAAGAAGTTGATGGCCAAAATATTTTACCAGAAAAGATAAAAAATATAGTAGTAAATAACAAATCATTCATCTCCATGGGTCAAGAAACAGCAAGTCATTTTCGTTCTTTTTTTTTTTTTTGGATGAAGGAAACAGTTTTCAATGTCAACCAGCCAGTTACTCAAATTTATCAAAATCATTGTTGAAATCATTATAACATAGCTGGCAAACCTGGCCATTCGTTGCTACACTAATTCAATCTATTATGCCGAACTTTAACAAAACACTGACACCTCTTAATATGTCCAAACGACCGAACTGCTCACATCCCGATTCTAAAATGCTAATTAGCTAGCTTTATTTCTGATAATTACCGAAGCAATAAACAGCTCATTCTCCTAACATGCAACTCCATCTAAGAGGAAGGAAGAGAATTTGTGGAAATCATGATATGCTAGTAACTACAGAGTCCGTAACTTGGTTCCAAACGAGAATGAATGATGTGGAACAACCCATAACACAAAGAGCCAAAAACAGTGATGTTTCATGGGATATCATGAAAAGACCAACTTTAAGCTCACACGGCTCTTCGGCAATTAGGCAAGTAAGAAAAAGATTTACCACAATTGTGCCATGCAAAAGTAGAAACTGCAGAGGCATATTAATTTCGAAAAACCACTTACTTTTGGCAGATTAAGGTATCGCTTCTGTAGAATGGTGCTACTATGCTTTTATTTATCAGGAGAGAAAGGAAAATTCAAATCTATTTCAGAAAAGAAAGTAATGCGTATGGCTTTTGTGTTGTACTTATGTTGAAACAAGACGGTAGAATGGACCCAAAAACGGACAAAATGCAGATGCAATGCTTATTCTACTCGCGCAAGAGTAGGGTTTACATGCAGTCAGTTTTATTATGTGTTGGGTTTTTTCCTTTTTTATAACAGTGGTATCCGGGCCAGCTTGCGCACATCGACTAATTCCACCAGACCTGCTACCTCCCACCTAATTCTATCCACCAAGGCTTAGACAGATGGGAAGAAATAACCTAGTATTTCAGTCTGTGGATAGGCAAATCCATCCTCGTCCAATTTTGCTTGGTTTTTCTCTTTCCGGTTTGGGCCTTTTATCGAGTTCTAATTTTCTTTTGTTGGGCTTCTTATCTGCCGCCGTCTTAATTTCCCCTTACACACCCTACCTGTAGTGATCGTTCACATCAACCTCCAATTCCACAAGCGGATCGTTGACTAGGAGCAATTCAATGCTTCTAGGCTCTATCCATTATAAGGTATATAAATATGAGATGCTAATTCAGATATCAATGTGGTTGTCTCTATCGGGCTTGTGAGATTAGGGGACGGTAAAATTAAGGATCAATTTGTTAATCTTCAAATGTTGCGTAACCAACAAGAAACAGAAAAAGGTTTCGATTAGTTACTCAACCTTTTAATTTAAAGCATACAGACCTCCTAATCTCATCTGAGAGCCCAGTATACTTAATAATGAAAGGAACTTCAAGCTTTAAACCACATTTTATTGGTGATTCAAGCTTCATATAACCAGAATTATTTAAGCAGTCAAGTCTCACCTTTTTCAAGTAATCCTAGTAAATTTCCACACGACGTCTCAAAATTTTATTTTGTAGTTTTTATTCGGTTATTTTTTCTCCCTTTTCAGAAAACCGATAACCAAACCAGAGAACCCCAGTTTCATAAATGTTTCGAAAATAAGAATGTAATGATTGTTATCTTTGGTAGTGATACATCTTTAAATAAGAGATCTTGTCAATTTTGCAAACCCATGACACTTAATAAAATGAAGCCACCTGAAGCTTAGACCACCTCTTGATGGTCATTCAAGCCGCAAGGACAATGACAAGAATCTTGTCGGCAGTCAGATTACACCTTCATAAAGTAATCCTAGATATATTCATACTATATCTCAACAATTTTGATTTTTCGCTTTACTGAGGTTTTTATTTTCTTCCAGAAAATGGAAAAGGAATGTATAGATTGTCGTCTTTGGTAGTGATATTGCTCTCAAAGAAGGAGATCTTGTTAAACACACTTTTAGTGCTTGAACAATCGCACGTCCTCAGATTAAAATAAAGAGGGAAAAGGAAAAAGATTTCCTTCTAGAAAGAGCAGCTCGTTCAAAAGCAGTTACACGCTCAATCCAATGAAAAAGCATACTTATACATAAGAAAGACGAATCTCTTTCTCTTTGCTTATGCAATTTCAGAATAATAAGTCAGCCTATTTAGATACCAAATTGGATCTGTTCAGAGAAAGTACAAGAGCTTTCCTCATGACCTAAGAAGTGGTTTTTTGACCAAATCTTAATAACTTCTTGTCTGACTGTTGTAAGTTTTGCACAAAAGTTAAAACCGCATAATGCACACCCCTAGCGAAGAGTGTTTTACAAATGAAAAAGACTTCTTTTTTCAATTATTTAACAAATCCTTGACTATTGCTCCCTTAGAGAGTATGGATAAGCAAATAGAATTGGACTTGAATGAAAAACAGTCAATAAAGAGAAAAGGACACTGAGAACCATGCAATAATATCATTGACATTGGGCAACAATCAATCATTCACAACAATTCTTAGATAAAGCTGTTTAAAAGCACTTCAAGTACCAATATACTAGGCATCTAATCTTTAGCAGTGAAACAAGTATGCACCATGAAATCATTTACCACATGACCATGCATGGAAATTCAAGCGTTTGAACAACAAATAGCGACAAAATTATTGTACTTCTCGTAGTTGTAAGAAATAGAAGATATGTGGTTACATATATAACTACCTAAACAGATGTGCCCGTTGCTATAGATATGAGGGTGTAACGGAGCTGGTGGCACAAAAATCACCTGCATCAATATGGTAGTCAGCCAAAATAAGTAAGATATGAGTTTCAATCGCAATCTTTGAAATGAAACAATCATTCTTTTGACCCCATAGGAGAATAACATCAACCAGTATCAACCAATATGTAGACAAAGGAGTGATACAGTAGCGGAGATCGCCCTACGTCTCCAGCTATGAGGTTCGTCGTTCAAGTCACCAAGAGAGTAAAGTGGAAAAACCACTGTTTGGTCCGGGTAGCAGGGATTTGGGGTGGAGGATAGGTTTAGCATATTAAAAAAAAGAGTAAAAGTGTATACACCTGGGGAGCTTCCATAGGATAATGTTCAGGGAAATCAACTTGAAGCTGATAGGTTTCATTAGCATAAAGCGTTCCGGGAGCACCATTCACTTCAATTATCCACCTTCTCACCAAAGAACCACATCAATCAAAACTCAAAAGCTATTGTCATCAAATAACCGTTACCTTCTAAGAAAACAAAACTTAACCAAAAAAAGATTCTTTTATTTATTTATTATTATTTATAAAGATTAACAATAAAGAATCTCTAATGAATTACTGTACCACAGATCATAAATTGCAGTGGGCTAAAAAGGGTAACCAATAAATTGACTGAAAAAACAAAAAAGACAAATAAAAATAGAGAAAAAGGAGAGACCTTTGCAGATTATCAGTGACTTTATGTTTGAAACCAGAAGGGGGATTGACCTGCCACTCCACCAACTCTTTCTGGAGTCGATTGCATGCTATCTTGCTTAATGTCTGATCAATAATTCAATCGAAACACCAAAACACACAAAGGAATTACCAAAAACAAAGGGTCAAATACAAGTTAAGACATAAAGGTGGAGGAAAATAGAGGGAGTAATAAGAGGAAAGAAAGCTCATATGTATTAAGGCAGATAGAAAAGGAAAATTAGAAGAAAGAAGAAGAAGAAGAAGGAAGAGGAGGAGGAGGAACAACCTTGCGAGAGGAGGCGGAGGAGCTGGTCATAGCTTGCAGCAGCGTTGGGGCGAGACGACGATGTCGATGAAACAAACTACAAACACAGAAGAATAAGAATTGGCTTGATTAATAATTCATTTATTCATGCCCCTC
>AWOL01S0004870.1:31314-76296 GCA_000715115.1 Nicotiana otophora | reverse complement strand
CCCCCCTTCCTTTTTGTTTTTCTCTATCATTTGTTTTTTTTCCTTCTAATTAGTTTCCACTAAACATTTAATTAATCAGGTAACCAAGGTAATTTCGATTAAATCTGATAAATCGTAGTTTGATTAAAAAAAAACATAACTAATTTATTATTGCATGTTAAATTATTAAGTATTAACAGTAAAAGAAATTTACATTGTCTATGTACAATTATAAGAAAAATTCTTCATCACATTACTTTTTATTATTGTTCTCTTACTATTTCAATTTACTAGATTTAGTATATGTGCTTTGCACGTGTGTGTAGCGTCATTCAATTAAAACTATATACATTGACGTTAAAATAAACTACAATATTTGTATAAATAATGAAAGTAAATGTTATCACATTGACACAATAGTTGAATTCAATATCTTCCGACTATGCAAAGATGATGAAGTTTAATTAATTGTACATTATTTTATAATTATACTTATCTTATAATATGAGATACAAATATGTTAAATTATGTATCACCCGATATATCTAAATACATTTTTTCTTCTATTATTTTATCCTCATTTCTTTAGATTTGCATTTTAACCAATTTAATTCTTAGAACTATAACTGAATTTATTTTATTTTCTGATTTATTTCATCGCCAATATCTTTTTATGATAAATAATTTTTGTCTTCTAAGATTGTGTAAACTTGAAAAATTATTTTACCTATATGATGAATTTGGGAAGAATAAAAATGGATTATTTTGCTCATTAGTTAATTTAAATACTTAATTATTATTTAAAAATATTTAAAACCATATATTAAATATTTACTTATAACAGATTTTATCCACACAAAAAAACTATTTTTAAATGATAAATATTCAAACTTTTGTACTTTATGTTTGTCGAAGCGTTAGAGTAAAGAACTTTTGTCAATCGCTTTTTTTTTCTTTATCTTTGCTATTATTAAATATTTTTATAATTATAAATTTAATTATGTTTTAAAATCTACAATAATATTTATATCTAAGTAAATTATTAATCGAGGAATAAAATTAATAGTCAGTAGACCAATCTCACATAGACTACTTAGAGCACTTACAATTTAATTATGAATTGGGATAAACGACCAAGCAAAATGTTTCTTCCTTCTTTAATCTTTTCTTTATTTTATTTTGTTTACATAATAATTGCTCACCTAAAATTTAACAGAATTAAACATTCTCTTTTGAGCTTAATAACGTTTAATTAGAGACAATTATAGGCATAAAGATTCCAGTTTTATTCAATCATACTTTAATTTTAGGATTTATATAAGGTAAAATATTAATGATTTTAAAGTTCTAAATATAAGGTTCTCACTTAATTCAATAAGGAAAGGTTAAATAAATAAAATTTGATTCAATTTCTAACTCTTAAATATTAGCTAGGAAAATAATCAAATGACTATTTTGTCTAGTGTGAACTATATTCTAAAAGGGTAAAAAGGACGAACGACATTTCGTTAAGGGCCTTCGTACTTTTAATATAGTATATATATTATATTATTTTAAATTAAATAATATTTTCTTTAATTGCTTTTATATACCTTTTTTAATTATGAGATAATAATCTATATTGTTTTTTTAATGTAAAATAGGCAAATTCTTATCTTAACATAATTAAGAAATTAAAATTAGAAATGAGACTGGAAATTTAAAACTATGAAGCTCTTTGGGTATAAAGAGTTGCAGACCCGTCTAAGTACATTGTATTGCTCTGTCTCTTGTTTTTTTTTTTTTTGGAGAAAAACATATGTTATTTCCCCTTTTTCCTAATTTCTTATTGTTTATTGGAAATAATCTACGACTATAAAGTATACAGTTTAAGATGGAAAGAAAAAGAACATTAATCGAAATGAGATCATGACATGTGAGGAGAATCTGTCTTTCGTATAATATATGATCAAATATTGTTGAAGATAAACTCATTTTTCATTTTGTTGACTTAAAAAATATAAGTTGACTATTTAATGAAATGGAGTAACTAAAGTATAATAGAACATGTTCTGTCCAACTAAAGTCTGGTCCCACTACATCTAGCAAAAGATTATATACTTGTCGATTGGACACCTGTACTTGTCCTACCTACAACTTGAGTTTTAAACTTTTAATCAACTAAAGGTGTTTAAATAGGAAAAATAAGAGTCGAAGTGTCGGCTTTAAAAACCGAGACAAATACATATGTAGATTTAAGAAATTAGGTCTTTTGAAACTAAGTTTTCTAGATTCTCCAAAGGCAAATTCTGATTTTTTTTGCGTTTGATTTACTCTTAAAAATGTTAATGAAAGGCATTTATGTTACTTTATTATTAGTGAAAAACTACTTTATTTTTGTTTTGATTCTCGAAATATATTAATTTTGAAAATGTGGAATAGTATTATGCAGTCACCACTGCAAGTGTTATCAATATATATATATATATATATATATATATATTGTATAGGCCGAAATCTGTCTCAGTACTTGAGACTAAGTAATATTGAGAAAAGAGTCAGTTGAGGTCGACCAGGAAATGGCAAAGCCCGTGATCGAGATGCAAAAGATGGTCAATGTCGAACGCTGCAAAAAGAACTGTAACAGCTAGTTTATTAGGGCATGATATTAAAGAGAATATTCCATTGGATATACTTTGTACTTATACTATTAAGGTTTATTGGCGGTATGTCCCAAATAAATAGGAAAAACCATAAGAAATAGGGGCATGTGATATTCATTGTGATAAAAGCAAATTTTGCTAAAAAGTTCTCTCTCTTGTAAAGATACAAAGACTACCTTTTTATCAAGTTTCTTGCTCATATTATTACACACTTTTCCATCAGATCCGAGAATTTTTCGAATGTTCTAAGATCTGTCTGTCACTCATCATTGTCAGGAGGAATAATCACCTAGCTCATTATTTATTGGGTGAACCAATTCTCCTATTTACTTAAATGCCATTTATTGTTATTTATTGCTAGTCATTTTTCCATTAATACAGATATCTTTCGAAACACACATTAAATGCTCTGTCGATTCTCTATTAGAATTGTCTAAACGTTAATCATTTTGTCAGAATCCACATCTAGAGATATTATCCTTAACCAGGTTTAACCCGTTATTTTATAAATATAATCGTTTTAAGGAGTTAATTTTCTTGGTCAAACAATTTGGCGCCGTCTGTGGGGATTATCTGGTTAAATTTTTTAGTTTCTTCTAGATCTACAACTAACACTGGTCACTAACGTAAAAAAAAATAGAGGCCAAGAATAAGATCCCTTTTCTTTGCATGCACAGATCTAATATGGCAGACAACAGAGAAGAACGAATGAGAATAATGAGTGACCTCCAAACCAACCTCATGAACGTCATCAATGAGAGCTCTGAAGTAATGGACGAGGACGCAACGCCCAATGCCTCCCCTAGGCGAGGTGGGTCACCCCTCCCACACTGTAGCATCACAAAATCTCTTGGTAAGGGAGCCTCCATATCCGTGGTAGAGGAGGCGCCACTAGCAGTAAAAAAAAGCTCCTTGAGGCCTGGCTAACTGACACGCTAACCAGCATCCTCCACAAGCCCGCTCGGGATCACGGCTACAAAAAATGCAAGGACTTGCGTTATACCACCAGCGGACGAGCAGCATGATCAATTCCCTCCTCCTCCAAAGACATGTATTACTCACAATGTCACTAATAATGCAGGTGACGACACTCTCGCAGCCATTTTGAAAAGGATAAAGGAAATGGAAAATGAGAACAAAGCACTTAGGGACCAAATGAGAGAACACCAAGAAAAGGTCGATAAGATACCAAGCACCCCTAAACTCTTGCCGAAGAGAGATGCTGGTCGGTTCATCGAGCATCCGTACAGTGATGATGTCGCCCCACATGCCATACCGAAGACCTTTAAAATGCCGCCCTACCTGAAAATATATGATGGCACGACCGACCCCGAAGACCATGTGACTCACTACGTCACCGCCGTGAAAGGCAATGACCTCGTCAAGGAACAAGTATCCTCCATTTTGTTAAAAAAAATCGGTGAGACCCTCACGGGAGGAGCATTAATCTGGTATTCACAACTGCCTGCGCGTTCTATTGAAACTTTTGAAGAAATGGCCGATAAGTTCGTAACGGCCCATGCTGTGGACAAAAAGGCAGAGGCGAGATTAAATGACGTATTTGCTATTAAATAGTCTCCGGGAGAGGGGTTGAGGGATTTTCTCGCCCGGTTCAATCGAGTAAGAATGACCTTGCCGAATATATCGGAAGGGATGGCGGTCGCAACTTTTCAAAACGGGCTGAGCAGAAATGGTTTGAGGGCAACAAAAAAGTTACTAAGTCGGCTTATGAAGTACCCCCCAACTACTTGGGATGAAATACACAACGCATATTGCGCCGAAGTCCGAGAAGACGAGGACGACCTCAATAGGCCGACCCATCAACTGACCTTGTGCAAGCCGAATCCAGAAAAGATCGAAGAAATGATATCAGAAGAGATCTCGCAGCCTTGCGACCCAACCAGGAACGATATCTACCATATGTTAGAGGCGTCATTGCGTCTTCCTCCCGCCATGAAGAGCGCCCGTCCCGATCAAGAACACGGACTAACTGGAACGAAAGAGGTATGCCCCATTTACTGTCCACTCATAATTTTTGTGTGTCACATACAAAAATAGTCTACGCCTTGGAGAAGCTCAGACCGAAGATGAAGTGGCCACAAAAGATGAGGTCAGACCCGAATACCGGAAAATCAGATGCCCTTTGCGAGTTCCATCAAGAGCGAGGACACAAATCGAGGATTGCATCTGTGATGATCCAAAATATTATCTTTAAATTTAATGATTAATTATGTGATATAAGCACTATTTACCATTACTCGACTTGCGTGCGCAGTCCGTAAAAATTTTTCGAAAGTTTTCAGGTGAAAAATAGATTAAAATGTGAATTAGATGTTTAAAACACAATTGAGTTGACTTTGGTCAACATTTTGAGTAAACGGACTTGGATCAGTATTTTGACAGTTTTGATAGGTCTGTATCGTAAATTGGGACTTGGACGTATGCCCGGAATCAAATTCCGAGGTCCCTAGTCCGAGATATGGAATTTTGATGAAAAATTTAAAGTTTAAGTTCAAATAGTGACCGGATGTCGAATTATGTGCAAATGACCTCGAAATAGAATTTTAATAATTCCAACAGCTCTGTATGGTGATTTTGGACTTAGAAGCATGATCAAAATTTTATTTGGAAGTCCGTAGTGGAATTAGGCTTGAAATGCCGAAAGTTAAATTTTTAGGAAGTTTGATCGAGAGGTTGACTTTTTGATATCGGGGTCGAAATCCGATTCTGAAAATTTTCATAGCTCTGTTATATCATTTATGACTTGCGTGCACAATTTGAGGTTAATTGGACTGGATTTGATAGGTTCCGATGTTGTTTGTAGAAATTGAAAGTTCAAAGTTCATAAATTTGGATTTGAAGTGCGATTAGTCGTTTTGATGTTGTTTGATGTGGTTTGAAACCTCGACTAAGTTCATATTGTATTTTGGGACATGTTGGAATAATTGGTTAAGGTCCCGAAGGTCTCGGGTAGAATTCGGAAGGTAAACGGAATGGATTTCGGACAAAGAAGGTTGCTGGAAATTTGCAGAAATTTCGCCTGAAATTTCTGGTGTGTGGAGCTAACTTTGGAAGCTTATATCTCGTAATTCATAAGGAATCAGAAAATTATCAAAACATGAAAGTTGTAGTCGTTTATTTTTAGTTTCCATAAAGTTAAACCATTCATTATTTGGACATTTGTACAGAAGCTTATGATGGATTGAATGAAGGCTAGTAGAGCAGTTTAGCCAGAAATCCTGATGCATGGAGCCGATTTTGGAATCTTATATATTGCAATTCATAAGGAGTCAGAAAAGTTGCAAAACATGAAAGTTGTAGTCGTTGATTCTAGCTTCCAGAAAGTTAAACCATTTATTATTTGGATATTGGTACATAAAGTTATGATCAATTGAAGGAAGGCTGGTAGAGCAGTTTCTGGTGGACTTTTAGTGACGAAAAATGGACTTTTAGTGACAGATTGGCTGAAACTTAAGGACTAAAAATGGTCATTTCATTCATTTCGTTTTGAATTTTTGGAGCACGGTTCTTGGGCGATTTTTGGGCGATTTTCACGAAAAAACATTGGGGTAAGTATTCCTTATCCTATATTGATTATATTTCATGATTCCATACTCATTTACATCATGAATCCGTGAATTTATGGAAGAAAAATCAAGATTTTTGCAAAATCTTCCAAAAACGAAAATTTAAGATTTGGAGGTCGAGTTGTTATCGGATTTTGGTAAAATTGGTATGGGTGGACTCGTAATTGAATGGGTTGTCGGATTTTATAAGTTTCGCCGGATTCCGAGGTGTGGGCTCCGCATGCAAATTTTGAGCTAATTTCGGATTTTAATGAAAATGTAATATTTTCTTATGAAATTGATTACTATAATTTTTGTTGACTGTATCGAATTAATTATGACTAGATACGAGTCGATCGGAGTCGAAAAATCGAGGAAAAAGTATAATACTTGGTTAAATTAGAGCAAGTCGAAGTAAGTGACTTGTCTAACCTTGTGTGGGGAAAATTTTCCCTAGAATTGATATTAATCTAATTATTAAAATATGTTGAAAGTCGTGTACACGAGGTGACGAGTGTGTACATGGGCTAAATATGAAAGATTATATTTTTAAATTGTGTAGATTATTGTTGCGCATTTTTTAAATTATTTTATCTTGTTATATTCTTCATCATTGATCTGTGATATATATTTTAAATTTGTTTGCCTTTTTCATGCTAATTATTTTACCTGTTTAATTGAAACTTCGTTTCTTTCATACTGTGCATTATTTGAAGGTTGATTTTCTTTAAATTAAATATTATTAATATAAAGTATTTGACATTTTTAATTTTGATATTGAAGCAACGTATTAAAAATTTGGAACATTATTTTCCTGAATTATTTATTCTTGAATATTTTCGTGAGATTTGTTTTCGTGGAAAATTGAAATATTGGGCACTTGAGGTGCAAATTATGATATATTGTGATATTGATACGCATGCGGTGGTATAAGGTCTGGGTGTTGAAACGCATGCGGTGAGATAAGGGTGGCTTGATACGCGTGGCTAGTAGGGGTGACTACTAGAAGTCATGCGGTGTGATAAGGGTAGCTAAAACGCGGGATGCTATTTCGGAAAAAAATATTTTCTTTAAATAAATTGTGAAGGCTCCCGTGATGATAAATATAATGAGATATTGTAAAATTATTTATAATTTGGGACTACGAGACGGTACCTCGGTAGTGGCCTTGTTAATATTGATTTATGGCCATAGTTGCCTTCGATTAATTATTGTGATTTTCATAAAGTTGAAGGAAATTCTGTTTTGATTCCACGAGATATTATTTGTAATTATTTGGTGTCATTAAATGTGACATACTATTTGATTCATTTTTAGTGTCATTTTATTTTACTATATTGTTAAACACTTTACCATTCCATTATTATATTCTAGTAGGGCCTCACCTGACCTCGTCACTACTCTACCGAGGTTAGGCTTGGCACTAACTGGGTACCGATGTGGTGTACTCATACTACGCTTCTGCACATCTTTTTGTGCAGATCCAGGTACATCTTACCAGCCTAGACGTCAGTGAGTTACCTGCGTACGGAGACTTCGATGTATATAGAGACATTGAGAATAAATTCTTAGAAGCTTGTGATTTATTTCTACCGGGTTTTGAGAGTTGAAATTGTTTGAATTGTAGTTTATTTATTTTAAATATTTATTATTATTCCGCGTTGTTAGGCTTACCTAGTTTTAGAGACTAGGTGCCATCACGACATCTTACGGAGGGAATTTGGGGTCGTGACAGCATCGCCCTAAGACAGGAGGTCGTAAATATGCTACGACAGGGACACCTCAAAGAGTTGTTGAGCGACCGGGGAAGGACAAACTTTGCCAGAGAAGGTGAACAACATCAAGGACCGACGAAACCGCCCTCGCCACACCATCTACATGATCATTGGTGGAGGAGACAATGCTTCTATCAACAGTGTGAAGTTCACCACAACATACAAGCTCAAACGGTCGATCACCCACGAACGGTATGATGAACTCGAAGAAAGTATCATCTTCAATAAGTCAGATACCAACGGTTTGGCTTTCCATCACTATGATGCCGTTGTTATCACTTTACGAATTTTAGATACCGACGTGAGACGCGTTATGGTAGATGATGGAAGCGGCGCATGTATTATCCACCCTTGAGTACTTGCACAAATGAAACTTGAGGATAAGATAGTATCGCGTTGCATCACACTAACGGGTTTTAACAATGCAGTTGAGCAAACATCCGGCGAAATCACGCTCCCCGTCCTAGCCGGAGGCGTCACTCTGGAAACCACATTCCATATCATGGACCAAGACACAACATACAATGCCATAATAGGGCGACCATGGATACACACCATAAGAGCCATCCCCTCCTGCATGTAACAAGTCATCAAATTCCCATCTCCATGGGGAATATTCAGTATACGAGGGGAACAACGCACATCCTAGGAATGCTACCGCATCGCTTTAGACTGTACAACCACCCAACAAGCAAAGGACAAAGAAATAGAGGTATAACAATCAATAGGGTCGAGGTTGATATGTGATGACCGCGAGGATGTCATCAAAGACCCCGATACGGTCGAAGCTATAGGATCGAACGTAGAGGACCTTGACCCGCAGAATTAGACAGCAATGACCACAACAAGAAAGTTTACATCGGCTGCAAACTTCAGGAATCGGGTAAGTTTCGTTAATTCTTAACTGCTAACGCGGACTTGTTTGCTTTTAGCCATGCAGATATGTTAGGCATCCCAAAGGAAATCGCCACGCACAAATTGAACTTCAATCCATTCCACCCCCCGCTGAGGTAGGATAGGCGTAAGTTTAACTCCGCAATTAATGATGCAGTATGCGAAAAGGTGGAAACATTGTTGGAAAATGGCTCCGTCAGGGAGCCGAAATACCCCCAATGGGTCGCCAACATGGTCATGGTGAAAAAGAAGAATGGGAAATGGCAAATGTGCGTAGATTTCACGGATTTGAACAAAGCATGCCCCAAGGACTCATTTTCATTACCCCATATCGACCAACTCATTGATGCAATGGCCGGGCATGAACTACTGAGATTCTTGGATGCCTACTCGAGCTATAATCAGATCCTCATGGAAGAAGAGGATTAGGAGAAAACCACCTTCATCACCCATCAGGGGACGTACTTATACAGGGTTATGCCCTTCGGGCTGAGAAATGCGGGGGCGACTTACCAAAGGTTAGTGACGAGGATGTTCAAAGACCAACTCGGCAAAACGGTGGAAGTCTATATAGACGACATGCTAGTCAAATCCAAAAGGAAAGAAGATCACATCGACCACTTGAGAGAAACCTTCGACATACTCAGGCAATACGGAATGAAACTGAACCCCGAAAAGTATGCATTCGGCGTGGCCTCAAGAAAATTCTTAGGTTTCTAGTGTCACAGCGAGGTATCGACGTCAGTCCCGAACAAATCAAGGCCATCGAAGGGATACCAGAGCACTTGACCACCAAAAAATAAGTTCAGAGGTTGACTGGTCATATCGCCGTCCTTTCAAGGTTCATTTCACAATCATCTGATAGGTGACATAAATTCTTCGGCGTACTAAAAGAGGACAACGACCTCCAATGGACCTCTGAGTGCACCCAGTCCTTGAGGAGTTAAATGTGTACTTGTTATCCCCACAATTGCTTTCAAAACTATAACCGAGGGAGCCCCTCCTCGTCTACCTCGCCATATCCGAAGTAGCTATGAGCGCGGTCCTAGCCCGAGAAGATAAAGGTACGCAATCTCCCATCTATTACATCAGCAAAACACTAGTCGACACCGAGACGAGATACCCCCACCTCGAAAAACTGACTTTGGCCTTAGTCGTAGCTTCACGAAAGCTTAAACTATATTTCCAATGCTACCCCATCTCGGTCGTCACGACTTTCCCCCTAAGAAGCATTTACCTGAGCTATCGGGCAGGTTGGCCAAATGGGCTATCTAATATCACATATCGGCCGCGAACAACAATAAAATCACAAGTCCCTGTAAACTTCGTTGCCGACTTCAGCGCAAAAATAATGCCCGAAGTCGAAAAAGAAGTTGTCCACGCTTCTCCCCAGATGCAAGCCCTCTGGGTCCTGTACACTCACGACGTGTCTAACACGTCAGGATTCTGATTGGGACTCATGCTCGAAGTCCCAGCAGGCGAAGTGATTCGCCAGTCCATAAGATGCCCAAACATAACTAACAGCGAGGCCGAGTATGGGGCCGTAATTGCAAGATTGAGACTAACACTCAAATACGGGGCAAAGCGGCTTAGACTGCGTTGCGATTCTTAACTCGCAGTCAACGAAGTCACAGAGGCTTTCCAGGTCAAGGAACAAAGGTTGTAAAAGTACCAGACCAAAATCTGCAAGCTACTACCCGAGTTCGACGAATGTCAACTTGACCAGATCCCCCGAGCACAGAATACCGAGGCGAACGGCCTCGCCAAATTAGCCGCAGCCACCAAAAACATTGCAATCGGAGACAGAAGTGTGGTCCACCTTCTCAATTCATCGATAGACCTAATCGAGGTGAGAACCATAAACATGACTTGGGACTGGCACAACCGTATCATTACATACTTGCAGGACGGAACACTCCAGTTGATAAAAAAGAAGCCAAAAAATTGCGAATGCAAGCAGCCAGGTACAATATCATTCACAACGACCTGTACAAGAGGATGTATGTCGGCTCTCTGGCGAAATACCTAGGCCCAAATCAAACGCGGTGCGTCCTTGAGGAGGTCCACGAAGGCCACTGTGGAGCTCATTCTGGCAATCAGGCTTTGGTCAGATGCCTTATACGGGCAGGGTATTACTGGCCCACCATGAAAAAGAAAGCCGCGGATTTCGTGAAAAAGTGCAAGCAATGCTAGAAGTATGCCCCAATGATTCACCAAGCAGGCGAACACCTACACTTAGTGACTTTCCCTTGGCCATTCATCAAATGGGGAATGGACATCGTAGGCCCCTCCCTGCAGGACAAGGTAACGTACGATTTTTTTTGGTTTTAACGGACTATTTCTCTAAATGGGTAGAAGCAGGAGCATTCGCCCAAATACACGAATAGGAAGTGATCGCCTTCATATGGAAAAACATCATATGTCGTTTCGGTCTCCCCAAAGAGATCAGTTGCGACAACGGATCCCAATTTGCTGGAAAAGAGGTCGCTGAAGTTTTTGAAAAATAGCACATCAAAAGAATACTCTCAATGCCATACCACCTCGTGTGCAACAGACAAGCGAAATCCTCTAACAAGTCGACACTGAACATCATGAAGAAGAAACTCGAAGACGCCAAAGGATTGTGGCTGAAAATATTATCAAAAGTACTCTGGGCCTACCGAACAACGTAGAAGACGAGCACATGAGAGATGCCCTACTCATTGATCTATGGGACTGATACAGTAATACCGGTCGAAGTCGGGGAGCCCAGCCCAAGATACTCCCACGAAAGTGAACCTAGTAACGATGAAAGTAGAAGGCAGGAGCTCGACGAAGAGATATGACATACGTAAGGATGATCGCCCAAAAACAACAAGCAGAACACTATTATAACAAAAAGGCAAAGATCAGGCCACTTAAAGTCGGGGACTACGTGCTTAATGCTAAAACACAAGCGAGAAAAGACCCACGAGAAGGTAAACTCGGAATAAATTGGGACGACCCGTACAAAATCACGGCAACAGCGAACATAGGGTCATTCCAACTAGAAACAATGGAAAGAAAGCTACTACCAAACAACTGGAATATTGCACACCTCAAGTACTTCAACTTTTAAGAGATAAAACGTTTCAAAGTCGTACTCTTTTTCCCTTACTTGAGTTTTGTCCCAATTGGGTTTTCTCAAGGAGGTTTTTAATGAGGCGACGGAGCGGACACTTCGGGTTGAAATGCGCACAAACGGAGGCACAGGACGGCTAGTTTATTGCTTGACCTCTCAAGACTTCTCTAGGTCGACCAATGAAAGGACTAGATAGACTAGGACTGGGCCTGGGACTGAAATGCCAGCCAACGCCCGAAAAAATATGTAAATTTCTCCAAGTGTATGAACAAAGCACAAATGCATGAAGTTCATTTCTATTTCTCCAAATGTAAAACAAACGCAACGTTGCCTTAAAGATCACAACGCCGATGAATGCCGTACCTAGAGGCATACATAACCAGCCCTCGACCATAACTAAGTATAGGTTATATTCGACCTTGTTCGAATCAACACCTAACTGGACCTCGACCATAACTAAGTATAGGTTATATTCGACCTCGTTCGAATCAACACCTAACCGGCCCTCGGCCATAACTAAATATAGGTCATATCCGACCTCGTTCGAATTAACACCTAACCGGCCCTCGGCCATAAATAAATATACAATATGTTCGACCTCATTCGAACTAACAACTACTAGTCCTCGGCCATAATCAAACTTAGGTTTTGTTTCGACCTCGATCGAACTAACACCTGTTGACCCGCGACCGTAATTAAACTAAGGATATGTTCAACCCTGCTCGAGCTAAGTGATTACGACTAAGAAAACCAACGCAACCAAGAAACAAGATCAAAAAGCATACAAGCTCGAACCGAAGAAAAAGAATCAGGTACAAATAACAAAACTGGTATTTCATACTTAGAATATTTTTTACAAAGGCTCGAAAAGACACCCACAAAAACGCACAGGTTTGCGGCAAAACAAAAAGAAGGAAAAGAAAAACGACTAATCATCGCTAGGCCCAATGATGCCATCAGCTTGATCACCTAGGCCATCCCCATCTGGCCCTTCACCATCACCATCGCCCTCAGGATACTCGTCCTCATACCAGGTGTCCTCTTCAATCCGATCCACGCCTGCATACCCTCATCATCACCGGCCTCCGGTGTAGCAGGATCGTAGCTACACGTGACCCGAGCTCCACGTGCCTAAACACGAGCATCCTCAAAGACGTCTTCTGAAATGGTTCCCGCCCTCATCAGATCTCTAAATATATCCAGCTGGGCCTCAATATGAATCCACTCATTATACAAATCTCGAGGAACATCAGGAACACTAGAATTACGGGAAGAGGATGGTCGAGCCAGTAATTGTGCCTTTTCGGCCTCAAGAGCGTCGACTCGATCACAAAGGCCAAAAGCCTCTTTCTCTAATTCTCCAATCCGTTCATCAAGCCGCTCTTCTTTGAGTATGTTTGTCTCCAAGGCACTCTCTCACTCAGAACAAAGAATACGGATCATGATCTCCAAAGCCTCTGCTTTCCTTATAGCCCCCGACTGAGCTAACTCTGCCTTCTCGAGATCCGCTACCTTCTAGGCGACCTTGCCACTTAAAGCATATTCTTTGAATTGACTCTCATCAAGCTCGGCGTGCAATGAGACCACCTGGGCTTAGAGATCATCGCACTGGGCTTCGACCCCCTGCTAACCTCAAGTTCCTCTTCTTTATCTCTTAGCGCCCCTTAAGAATGCTGAATTTTTCGTTGACCCTCACCAGCTAATCATCCTTTTCCTTCAGTTCATCTCGAAGAGCCTAGACATTGTCGCTCTCACCAAAGAAGGGACACAATTTCAGAGCATGCGACTAAAAAAGACAAATCAAATGCTTTTGACAAAAAATAGATATGTACGAGTGTAATTCCAAGTCTGGGGGAAGACGTTCGCGTTAGCCATCACGTCTTCGGTTCTAACAAAAAATTAGTTGTGCCAGAACTGACGATTTGCCTTGTCATCCATCTTTACCACCAGGCATTTACCTCCTCGGTGGCGAAGGTGCAACATCTCCCCCTTGTAGAAACTAGGGGTGAAGAGATGCATCAGATGGCGGAGTGTGACCTCGACCCCGACCAACTCCACAAATTTTGTGAGCATCCTAATATGCTTGTAGATGTATGGAGAAAGTTGGGCCGGGCAAATGCCATAGTAGCGGCAAAATTCATCTGCCAGCAGGAGAAGGGGAAGAGTATAGCCAAATTAGAAAGGATATGCATAGGACGTGCAATACTCGGGGCGGTGGATTTGTACAATATCACGCCCGGCTGGGAACAGATCGATGTGGATAGGAATGTTGAATTTTTCCCTAAGTTCAGCTAGATCGACCTCTTTCATCGCTGACTCTGAGACCTCGGGATCGCCTTCAGGCACCTTCAAAAAGTCGAACCTAACTTTCTCACTACTAGCATTTATTTTCTCCACCGTAGGAAAATTCTCATCTTCAACGGCGACAGAGACGCCATCAACGCGAAAGGGCATAAGCACCGCCAAAGAGACAGGGTCAGTTCCCACACCGGAACTAGAGGGTAGATTAGCCATATTTTTTGAGAGGATATTCAGGCAAGGAAGTATTAGAAGCAACAAGAATCGCTAAGACCAGTAAAGAAGATACGCAATAATGAAGTGAGGAGAAGAAGACACAGGGATTCGATATGAAGAATATGAAAAACACGAACGAATGTCCTCATCTCCCTATTTATAAGAATTAAAGCGTCAGAACCATCATTACCCAGCGCTGGTATTGAAATGGAAGGTGCACGGGAAACGATGCAAAACATCGAAAAAACGCACCATAATGACGCATGATATCATGCCGTCATTCTGGAGTAGAAATGATGTGACCTCAAAAGCCGCGGCCCTCGAAAGGTCATGTCGTCATCCCGTCTAAAACGTCACTACTCGACCTGCGCCCAATTTTGCCAACCACGATAAACATAATCCGCTCATCAAGGTCGTCTGGGGTCGGCCTTAATAAACGGGGGGACTAACTGTATAGGTCGAAATCTGTCTCAGTACTTGGGACTAAGTAACATCGAGAAAAAAGTCAACCGAGGTCGACCAGGAGATGGCAAAGCCCGTGGTCGAGATGCAAAAGATGGTCGATGTCGAGCACTACAAAAAGAGCTATAACGGCTAGTTTATTAGGGCGGGATATTAAAGAGAATATTCCATTGAATATTCTTTGTACTTGTACTATTAAGATTTATGGGGGTATGCCCCAGATAAATAGGAAAAAGGATAAGGAATAGGGGCATGTGATATTCATTGTGATAAGAGTAGACTTTGCTAAAAGATTCTCTCTCTCTGGTAAAGATATAAAGACTACCTTTTTATCAAAATTCTTGCTCATATTATTACACACTTTTTCATCAGATCCGAAAATATTTCGAATGTTCTAAGATATGTCTGTCACTCATCATTGTTAGGAGGAATAATCACCTAGCTCATTGTTTATTGGGGAAACACACATTAAATGCTACTGTCGATTCTCTATTAGATCTGTCTAAACAATAATCATTTTGTCAGAACCCACATCTAGAGATATTATCCTTAACCAGGTTTAACCCGTTATTATATAAATATAATCGTTTTAACCAGGAGTTAATTTTCTTGGTCAAACATATATACTAGTCTCAGGATATACGCTTTGCGCGTATACTCTATTCAATGAGTAAACATCTACTTAATTATTATGTTTAAATTATAAAATAAAAGTACAAATTCCTAAAGGTATTGAATATTGATCGTACATAACTAACTCTATAAAGAAATATTGAATTAAAATTGGTTTTGAAGCGACATTGTTTAAATGAGATCAGTATTTGGATAGTTTTAGGATCTGAGGGTCCAACCCTTAATCTTAAGACTACAATATATAGTATTTAACTGTCCTTACTTTTGAAAGCTAAAAATATATTATAGAATACCATTATTTGTGTTATATTATTTTAATATAACAAAAGTTTCATATAAAATGTAATGTAAAAGAGCTCTTGATAAAAAGAAAAAAAAGAAGTAACCCTGTACTTCCTCCTCCTTTTGTTTTTTTAATTCTCCTTTATTTATTTTGTTTGTCATGATAATATATAAGGTAAAATGAAATCTATTTTTATGGAATAAAAAGTTTTGATTAAAATTTCATGGTTCGGTTCCTCCTTTTATAATAGAAGAAACAACTTACATTTACCTTTTTAAGTATATATTCCGTCGAATTCTAATATCTTTCATGCTAATCCTATTGAATTCTAATTTTTTTTTAAAGTCTAAATCGCATTGACATGGATATAACTAATATCTTTCATGTTAATTCCATTGTAAAGGTGTTGCATATTTCTTATTACAAACAAAGTTAATATGCACCATCACTT
The DNA here is from genome assembly GCA_000715115.1 of Nicotiana otophora. Lineage (NCBI taxonomy): Eukaryota > Viridiplantae > Streptophyta > Magnoliopsida > Solanales > Solanaceae > Nicotiana > Nicotiana otophora. Next base: position 59,997 of record AWOL01S0004870.1, on the reverse strand, counting down.
AATTGGAAAGATATATAAAGTAGTGAACAAACATAAATTCTCTAAATTTCGAAAAGGAAAACAATAAGAAGTCAAACCTTGACACTTACAAATTTATTTTTAAGTATATATTTCGCTGAATTCTAATATCTTCCATGCTAATCCCATTGAATCTAATTTTTTAAAGTCTAAAACGCATTGACGTGGGTATAACTAATATCCTCCATGCTAATTTGTCACGATCCCGAATTCCCTCCGTAGGATGCCGTGATGGCACATAGTCTCTAAGACTAGGTAAGCCTAACAATTTGCGGAATAACATAATAGAAATCTGAAATAAATAAAACTGCAATTAAAATAATTTCAACTCCCAAAACCCGGTAGAAATAAGTCACAAGATTCTAAAGATTTATTCTAAGTGTCTCTATACATCAAAGTCTAAAGAGAATAAGGAAAGTAATATAATAAGGATAGAAGGGGACTCCGAGGTGTGCGGACGCTGGCAGATGTACCTTGAAGTCTCCGCGTACGGCTAGTTCACCGATACCCGGTCTGATAGAAAGTACCTGGATCTGCACAAAAAGATGTGCAGAAACGTAGTATGAGTACACCACAACGGTACCTAGTAAGTGCCAAGCCTAACCTCGGTAGAGTAGTGACGAGGTCTGGTTAGGCCTTACTGAAAATAATAAAAGACAGGGTGAAAAGTTTTACGATATAATAATAATAAAATGACAATGGGAATGAATCAAATAAGTAGTATGTCACAATTTAACTACACAGAATAAGGGCAAATAATATCTCGTGGAAGGAAAATAGAAATTTACAACTTAAAGAAAAATACAAAATAACCAAAGGCAGATGCAGCCATAAAAAAATATCAACAAGGGCAATCCCGAGGTACCGCCTCGTAGTCCCAAATCATAAATAAATTCACAATATCTCATTTTCTTATATCACCGCGGAGGGTTCACATTTAATTTTCAAGAAAATATTTTTTCCTAAATAGCATCCTGCGTTTTAGCCACCCTTATCACACCGCATGACTTCTAGTAGTTCCCCTATTATCCACGCGTCTCAAACCACCCTTATCTCACCGCATGCATTTCAACACCCCAGACCTTATACCACCGCATGCGTATCATATCACAATATATCACAATTTGTACCTCAAGTGCCCAAATATTTTAACTTGCAAAAATAAATCAACAACAATATTATTTCTACAATAAGGAGCTCACGACTCAATCACAATGAATACAAAATCTCACAAAATATTCGGAAGTGAATAACTCAACAAAAATAATATTTCATAAATTTAACACCTTGCCTCAATACCAAATTTTTAATGTCAAATACTTCATATTAATAATAATCCAATTAAGAAATTCAACTTTCAGATAATGAGCACAAAATAAAAGAAAATAAAGTTTCAATTAAACAGGTAAAACAATTAGCAAGAAAAATGTCAGGCAAATTTAAAATATAAAAATAGATCAATGATGATGAATATAACTGAATAAAATAATTTAATTAATGTGTAACAGAGATCTACACAATTTAAAACCAGAGTTTTACACATTTAGCCCGTGTACACATTCGTCACCTTGCGTATACGACTTTCAACAATCACAATTATCATATCAATACCAATCCTAAGGAAATTTTTTTCCCCACACAAGGTTAGATAAGTCACTTGCCTCGACTTGTGTAATTCTTTACTCTGCTATGCCTTTGCCTCGTGAATTGGCCTCCAAAAGCCTCGTATCTAGTCACAATTAATTCGATTTAATCAATACAAATTATTGGAATTTATTCCATATGAAAATACAAATTTTCCAACAACAAACAACAACAACAACAACCCAGTATAATCCCACTAGTGGGGTCTGGGGAGGGTAGTGTGTACGCAGACCTTACCCCTACCCTGGGGTAGAGAAGCTGTTTCCAAATGACCCTCGGCATCCTTCCCTCCAAGAACTCCCCACCTTGCTCTTGGGGTGACTCGAACTCACAACCTCTTTAACTCAAATATCGCCCGTGGGGCCCAAGGCTCGGAACCCGACAAAAGTTACAAAATATGAACGCCTATTCGACTACGAGTCCAACCATATAAAATTTACTAAATTCCGACATCAACTAGACCCTCAAATCTTCAAATTTAACCACGAAGGTTTTCAAAATTTTCCAACTTAATTCACCAATTAAATGTTAAAAACTATCATAGATTCGGGTACTTTAACCAAAGTTGAGTTAAGAGCACTTACCCCAATATTTTTCTTGAAAATCTCCCGAAAATTGCCTCTCCCCGAGCTTCAAATTGGTAAAAATGGCCATTTTCAAAACTTAAACATTTTGTCCTGACTTTTCTTGTTCGCGAACGCGACAGGTCCCTCGCATTCACGAAGCACAAAATTGTGCTGCCCAAAAATTGCCCTTCACAAACGCGAGACCCCAGTCGTGAATGCGATGCTTTACCAGGCGGACCTTCGTGAACGCGGCCTACACTTCGCGAACACGAAGGCAAAAATCCTCACCAGCAATTTTCCTTTTCGCGAATGCGATGCCCAATCGCGACGTGTTGCCTCACCTCCTTGCCTTACGCGAACGCGAGCCCCATGTCGCAAACGCGATGAACAACCCCGCTTGCCTCCAATTCCTCTTCGCGAACGCGAAGAAGGAAACCAGGTGCAGACATTAGAATAATTCCAGCAGCATTTCAAGTCAGAAAATTGATCCGTTAACCCTCCGAAACTCACCCGAGGCCCCCGGTACCTCAATCAAATACACCAACAAGTCCTAAAATATCATACGAACTTAGTCGAAGCCTCAAATCACATCAAACAATGCTAAAATCACAAATCATACCTCAATTCAAGCCTAATGAAATTAAGAAATTCCAACTTTTACATTCGATACCGAAACCAATCAAATCAAGTCCGATTGACCTTAAATTTTGCACACAAGTCATAAATGACATAACAGACCTATTCAAATTTTCAGAATTGGATTCCGACCCCGATATTAAAAAGTCAACTCCCCGATTAAACTTTCAAACTTAAATTTCTATTTTAGCCATTTCAAGCTTAATTTAACTACGGACTTCCAAATAATTGTTCGGACATACTCTTAAGTCCAAAATCACCATACAGAGCTATTGGAATCAGTAAAACTCTATTTTGGTATCATTTACACGTAAGTTTACATCCGATCAACCTTTTCAACTTAAGCTTTCAACCTTGAGACTAAGTGTCTCAATTCATTCCGAAATCTCTCCGAACTTGAACCGACTACCCCGACAAGTCACATAACAACTATAAAGTATAAAATGAGCAGTAAATGGGAAAACGGGGCTACAACTCTCAAAACGACTGGCCGGGTCGTTACATAATTCCATTGAAAAGGAAAGATATAGAACAGTGAACAAATATAATTATTTCTCTAAATTTCGAAAAGGAAAGAAGTAAGAAGTCAAACCTTGATACTCACAAACAATTAAATACTTTTTTTTTTAAATTATATCTGTTGCTTTATATAAAAATAATGTTGCATAAATCCAATTATAAGTTAGGGGATTTTAAGACTTTACAATAGATTTTGAACATGGAAATCTTTGTCCAATACTGATCATAACAATAACACATTTATGCTAATGCTTCCAAAGAATCATTCAAAGAGTAAAAGTAAACGAAAACCAAACACACAAACCTACAAAAGAACATCAAACTGAAAACCAATCCCATAAATGAAAAGGAAAAAGAAAAAGAAAAAGAAAAGATTTAGCCATAAAAAATACGTGAATGATATCTTAATGAAGACAGTTGACAAACGTATACTTATGGCAAAGAAATTCTTTTTATAGACGTGTTTTTGTAATTCAAGTGTAATTCTTATTTGTTTCTGCATGTTTATATTAGGAATAGGGGACTGAAATTTAAATGCATAGGACGGCATGTAAATTTCATATATTTATTATTCATAGTTGTATTAAATCTTTTAACTAATAAAATCATTCCTAATCTAATTTAGTATAAAATAATTGAATTAACTAACAATACAAAAGGAAGGAAATATCTATCTATATATACTATATTAAAAGCACGAAGGTTCTTAGCGAAATATTGTTCAACTTTTTTACCCCTTTAAAATCGAGTTCACATTAGATAAAATAGTAATTTGGTATTTTTTTAAACTATTACCCTAATATTTAGGAATAGCCACTTAATTATCTGTAATATTTAGTACTTTGACTTTTTAATTCCTTTCGTTCTAAAATTCCTACGCTTCTCAATTGGAAAGTTTCACCACTTTGTAAGTTCTTTTTTTTTGTTTTTTAATAAAATTTTCACTTTCAACACTATTTTGATAAAATGATAAGGAACTGGAATTTTACATCCTGTTGGGGTCGCTTACTTTTCTACCGCTTTTAAATTTATATATAAGGAGCACTAGACATGGACGTATTTGCAATTCAAGAGTTCTCAAAACCCTCGTATTCTTCTTTCCTACATTGTAACGACCCGACTTGTCATTTGAAGAATTTACGCCTCGTTCCGCGACATAAGGTCTCGAGCAACTTCGTAATATGGATTATTACTTGCGTGTGCGGTCGAGTTTGGTTTTCAGAAGATTCAGAATTAAATTAAAAAAATAATTCTTATTTTAAAAGCTAAAATGAAAAGAGTTGATCGAGAGTTGATTTTTGAGCAAACGGCTCCGGAATGAAATTTTGATAGAGTTGACCGGAGAGTTGATTTTTGAGCAAACGGCTCTGGAATGAAATTTTAATGATGTCAATAGCTTCGTATGGTGATTTCGGACCTAGGCATATGTCCGGATTTGGATTTGGAAGTCCGTAGGACAATTCGGCGAAAAGTTGGAAAATGAAGTTCTTCAAATATTCATAAATTCGACCGTAAGTAGATTGATTGATAATGAGGTCGGATTTCGATTCTGAAAATTGGAACAGCTCCATTACGCCGTTTATGACTTGTGTGTAAAATTTGAAGTCATTCCGGATTGATTTGATACGTTTCGGCGCAAAATATAGAAGTTGGAAGATTTGAAAACTCATAATTCGATTCGAGGTGCGACTTGTAATTTCGATGTTGTTTGACATGGTTTGACGCATCAACTAAGTTCGTATTGTATTTTGAGACGTGTTGGTATATTTGGTTAAGGTCCCGATGACCTCGGGTGAATTCCGGGTGGTTAACGGATCGATTTGGACTTGAAGAAAGCTACTGGAAATTTTTGAACTGCTGGTGCATCGCTTCTGCGATGTTCTGGTCGCAGAAGTGACCTGGGCAGAGCTGGAGGGAGGTCGCAGGTGCGGACAGTTTTGCGCACCTGCGCAATCGCAGGTGCGATGTCTTGAAGACGCAGAAGCGGACTGAGGCATTAGATTTTCTGAATCAAGACTTGAATTCAAAGATGTGAAGGTCTTTTCTGGTTTTAACATTCTTATAGATGGTTTGATCATAGACTCTGAGATCCCTGCACACATTCGGACCAAGTACTACGATCTTTGCTGCACTCAGAAGTTATTTCTCCATGACCATTTACTTGGTGGCCTGAACTGCAAACTAGCTGCTGGAATGATCATAGAAACTGTGAACATTGTTAATGCCATTAGAGCTTCCAACATTTCGACCTCTCGTGATTATCTTGAAACTTGGAACAGTTCATTGAAAGGGTTCGAGTGTTTAGGCATGGAAGGATTTTTACGTGTAGATCAAGATGAAGAGATGAAAATTTGTGAAGCAAAAGAGGAGAAATACTTGGAGCCTTCTGTTATAGATATCGATCAAGATGACCAAAATGTAGAAGCCATGCTGCTAAAATACTAGGACCAAGGGCCTGCATCAGATCAATGTGTAAACAATAGTGACAATAGCTCTGGAGGAAGCTGGGCATGATTCTCGCAGAAGCGACATCGCAGATGCGATGCTTCTGTCCGCAGGTGCGATAATTGGACTGCTAGTGAGGATCGCAAATGCGAATTTTGGCCCGCAAAAGCGAGGCCGCAGATGCGGCATTTCTGTCCGCAGAAGCGAACTGGACAGAAACATTTAAGGACCAAAAATCAGTTATTTTGCCATTTTCGATTGGGATTTTGGAGCTCGTTTTTGGGGCGATTTTGGAGGAATTCTTCACGACTTTGACTTGGGTAAATATCTTATATCCAAAAGTGATTATATTTCATAAATCCATAGTTATATTTATCATTTATTTCGGATTTAAACAGAAGAAATCAAGATTTTTGTAAAACTTTTTAAGAACGAAAAATTAAGATTTGGAGGTCGAGTTGTTATCGGAATTTGATAAAATTGGTATGGTTGAACTCGTATAGGAATGAGTGTCCGAATTTCGTGAAAATTATATCGGGTTCCCAGAGGCGGGCCCCGCATTGACTTTTGGTTGACTTTTTAATGTGAATTTTTAAGTCGGCGTTTGTTTATCCAAAATTATTTTCGATGAATTTTAATGAAGTTATACAATTAATTTGAATATATTTGAGTTGTCCGGAGGTCAATTCAAGCAAGAAGGCTATTTTGAAATATCGGCCTAACTTCAAAAAGCTAAGTATCTTGCCTAACTTTGTGTGGGGGAATTTCCCCTTAGGCATTGAGTCTTATGTGGAAATTGTGTGATTGAAAACCATGTACGCGGGGTGACGAGTACGTACTTGGTTTATATGTGTAATTTATACCGATTAAAATTTGTAGACACCCTTATGTATTAAATTGAAAATTTGTTGGAACTTAATAAATCCTTGATTTGTCATGCCTCATTCCTTGTTTGTCGAGTTTGTATTTTATATGAAATTTTTGTGTGATTGCCACTTGAATTTTTATGTGAATTCCGTGGGTTTGTTGATTTGATATTTCTTGGAATTAATTACATTATGAATTTTCCATCTGCAAATAATTATTTAAATAAGTTTAAAAAGAGGCATTTGTATATTTATCTGAAATTTAGATTTAAGAAGGCATTGTCCTGTGCTGAGCTATTTTTCCATCTTGGTTATTGTTTTTGAGGTTTCATATACGCTGTGTGTAGCCTTGGGCTATTTTCTGTGAAATTAATTGATTTTGTTGTATCTTTGGAGTTGGTTGTGACCTATGGGCAAATTGTGATATGAGTTATTGTATTGTGTTGTCGTGACAATAGTCCGTGTAACTTGTTGTGTGATTTGAGTTAATATTATGAGGACATAAGGGTGGCATTCCACTGCTGATATTATGTAGGTATAAGAGTGGCATCTCACTATGGTTATATGTATTGGGATATTTTCTGGGCGGAGTGATAAGGGTGGCTATTATTCGGAGCAATAAAGATGGCTATATGAGCGATAAGGGTGGCTATTATTATGGAGTAATAAGGATGTCTATATGTAACGACCCAGCCGGTCGTTTCGAGAGTTGTAGTCCCGTTCCCTCATTTACTGCTTCATTTGTGCTTTATAGCTGTTATATGACTTATCGGGTTAGTTGGTTCGGGTCCAGAGAGAATTCAGGGTGAATTGAGATACTTAGTCTCCTAATTGAAAGCTTAAGTGAAAAAAATCGACCAGATATCAACTTATATGTAAACAACCTTGGATTTGAATTTTGATAGTTCCGTTAGCTCCGTTGGGTGATTCTGGACTTAGGAGCGTGTTCGGATTGTTATTTGGAGGTCGGGAGTAGAATTAGGCTTGAAATGATAAAAGTCGATTTTTTGTGGAGTTTGACCGGGGGGTTGACTTTTTGATATCAGGGTCGGATTCCGATTCTGGAAGTTGCAGTAGGTTCATGGGGTCATTTGTGACTTTTGTGCAAAATTTGAAGTATATCGGACGTGATTTGATAGGTTTCGGCGTCGTTTGTAGAATTTGGAAATTTCAAAGTTCATTAGGTTTGAATCCGTGTGTAATTCGTATTTTGATGTTGTTTGAGGTGATTTGAGGGTTCGACTAAGTTCGTATGATGTTTTGGGACTTGATGGTATGTTTGGTTGAGGTCCCGAGAGACCTCAGGTGAGTTTCGGGTGGTTAACAGATCATTTTTGGACCTTGGTTGATGGCTGATGCCTGTTGCTGTGTTTTTCTGGTTTCCTCTTACGCGTTCGCGAGAGGATCCTCGCGTTCACGAACGGTGTTTGTGAGCTGAGAATTTTTGTTCTTCGCGTTCGCGAAGAAGAGGACGCGAACGCTAAGGTGTGGTCTATGTGTGCATCGCGAACGCGGGGGTGGTGTTGCGCTCGCGAAGAGGAGTAAGGCAGCTGGGGACCCCCAGCCTTTTGGTCTATTTGTTAGCAAGGCATGGAACTCTTTCGCGAAGGTCAGAGTTGGTAAAGCATCGTGTCCGCGACCGTGTTCGTGAAGAGTTAAACTAAGAGGAAGTCAAATTGGTCTTCTCGAACGCGAGAGGACAGTCGCGCTCGCGAAGAAGGAAATATGGGCAATGATATTAATTTCAAAAACGAGGGTTTGAACCCATTCTTCATATTTTGAGCTAGAGACCACGGATTTGGGCGATTCTTGAAGGAATTTTCGTGGAGTTGATTGGGGTAAGTGATTCTTACTTGGTTTTGGCTAAATTGTATGATTATGTCTTTAATTCCATCATCTAATTTGTGATTTGGGGTGAAAAATTGGGAAAAAAGAGGAAGTGTTCTTGAGTTAAATTTTTAAGGTTTTGAATGGGATTTTGTTATCGGATTTGAGTAAATTTGGTATGGTTAGACTCGTGAGTGAAAGGGCTTATGGGTTTTGTGACTTTTGTCGGATTTCGAGACGTGGGCCCGGGGGCCAGGTTCGGGCCGATTTCAGATTTTGGCTTATAATTTCGTATTTTTCTTATGGAGTTGATTCCTATAGTCCGTATTGATTGTATTGTATTGCTTGTGGCTAGATTCGAGATGTTTGGAGGCTGATTCGCGAGGCAAATGCACTTTGGAGTAGAGTTCTGTGCGGTTTGAGGTAAGTAACAGTTTTAAATCTGCTCCTGAGGGTATGAAACCCCGGATTATTGTATTATGTAAGTATTTTGGAGGTGACGCATATGCTAGGTGACGGGCGTTGGGCGTGCACCGTGGGAATTGGGACTTGGTCCATTCCGTGAAACTGGAAAGTTGATTAAGCTTGTTGTTAGCTATGTGCCCTTTCTGTGCTACAGAAATCATGCTTAGGCTATGTGTCGGTGTTGTAAAGACCCAGAGGTCGTGATACCTGTTAAACCTTCCTGCTTATCGTTACTTATACTCAGTGGTAGTATTACTTGCATATTATACCTCAATCTCTATTATCCCCTGTTGATGCATTATATCATTCTGTTTTGGGTTGATTCCCCTTTATTACTGAGGGCAGCGAGACTAGAGAGGTTGATGACTGAGTGAGGCTGGGGGCCTGTTTGTGAGGTATTGATACTATAGCACGTGAGTTGTCCGTGCAGCACGTGAGTTGTCCCTGCGGATCCACATATTGATATTATAGCACATGATTTATCCGTACAACATGTGAATTATCCGTGCGGATTAAAGTGCTTGGGCTGTAGGAGCCCCTCCGGAGTCTGTACACCCCAGTGAGCGCCGGTACCTATTGAGTGTGAGTATTGAGGGCTGTGAGCCGAGTGTTGAGCTATTGAGAGAGCCTGGGGGACTGTTGCCTTGAGAGGTTGCACTTGTTTCATTCGTTGCTGCACTTAAATGATTTATGTCATTGTTCTAAAGCTTCTGGAAAATATTGTATCTGGTTTTACCTGAACTTGGTAATGTGTAACTAACTTGACTTAAATTGCCGGAATTGAAACATGTCTACTTTCATTGTTGAAATTACTGAAATGAATTGTATTTGTATAGCTCGTCACTACCTTTTAGTTCATTAATTATTATTGTTACTTACTGAGTTGGTTGTACTCACACTACACCCTGCACTTCGTGTGCAGATCCAGGTATTTTCGGTCACGGAGGACGTTGATCTCGTGTGTGGTTGAGTATCGGAGATTCACGAGGTAGCTGCCGGCGTTCGAAGTCCTTGCCTCTCCTTCCTTGTTATCTTTTCTTTTTTGTATTGGTATTTTGACACGGACTCTTGTAGATACTGTTTCTTAGACTGGTTGTTTAGATGCTCATGACTTGGTGATACTCGATGTTTGGGGCTATTTTCGCACTGTATTTTAAGTTTAACTCCTGTTTTTACGAAAACTGTATCATGTAAAAGCTTTTGACTTATCCTTTGTGAAACATTGGAAGTGTTTTTGAGATTCGGCTTGCCTAGTACCATCGATAGGCGCCATCACGACATGTTAGAATTTTGGGTCGTGACACTATATGAGAGATAAGGGTAGCTATTGTCAGGGATGATATATGATGATGTGGGGTTATTGTGTTGGAAAGTTTTATGTGATGATGTGGGTTTATTGCGTTGGTAATTTTCATGTGATGTTGTGATTTTTTTCTGTGTTTATTCTTATATCTTATACAACTTGTTTTGTTGCTTCGGAAACTTGATAATAATCTGATCTATGTTGAAATCGTGAGTCTGTGGCTATTGTCGGGCATATTATGTTATATGGGATCGGGTTGCACGCCGCAACAGATATGAAATGTGGGCACGAGGTGCCGGGGAAAAATATGATGATTTAATTATGGTCACGAAATGCCGTGAAAATATGAAAGTGGGCTGAGACCCGTATTTTATGATTATGAAATGAGGTGTCAGAGGGTGACTTTTATTTGAAGAATGTTATATTCGGAAGATATTTATTTGAAAGAATTATATTCGAAAGATATTTATTAAAAAAATTATATTTGAAAGATATTTATTTGAAGGGAGTATATTCGAAATATATTTATTGGAAAGAATTATAATCTAAAGATTTTATTGGAAAAACTTATAGATGAAATGTGCATATTTTGAAGGACTTGATTTTTGGTTGTATTTGTGCTTCGTATTCGTTTGAGTAATAATTTTGGTATTCTTGTTGCCTTGCTGTTTACATCACTAGTTGATTGTTGTTGCTATCACTGCTATTTATTTTTTATTATTTTTGTATACTATATTGCACAGGTTGTTAGACTAAAGCGTGTCTTAACTGTACCTCGTCACTACTCCACCGAGGTTAGTCTTGATACTTACTGGGTACCGAGTGTGGTGTACTCATACTACATTTCTACATATTTTTATGCAAATCCAGGTACTGGAGATATCGGACTCGGGCAAGGTTAGTGTGTTGATCGCAAGGATTCAAGGTAGAGCTGCTTGGTCGTCGCAGTCCCTTGGAGTCTTTCTATTTTATTGTACTGTCAACTCTTATTGGAACAGTATTATATATTCGATCCTTGAGATCATTGCATGTATTCAGTTAGAGTTCGTGACTCAGTATTACCAGTTTTTGGAGGGTGTTATATTTGTTTCCCCTTTTGGTTTCGACACTTGTATTAAATTATATGTTTCAAAAAAAACAAAATGGATTGAAATGAAATTGTAATCGGTTTACCTAGTCTTAGAGACTAAGTGTCATCACGACGCCTGAGGTGGAATTTTGGGTCGTGACATACATGTAGCTGTTAAACAAATTTACAGGGTTTGCTAATGAATAGGCGACAATTAGTGGATTATAATAGTGACGAATAGCTAATTAAAAGCTTTAGATTTTTCTTATGAGATACTTAATCTTCTAATACACTCTATTCTTGAGTCCAATCTTGATTAATATATTCCAACTCGTGTGATCTATATTTCTTTTATCTTTGCTTAGTGATAGAATAGTAAGATGAATCTCTATTGAGACCATCTTTCATATTCCCTTGATTTATCGTCTTTTAAACTATAAAAATATCTAGAGAATACGTATTTTATCACGTTCTAAATTCTATTAGCGACTCATACATGATATTTTAAGAAAATTACCAAAAATTAACCGAATCGTACCAACACCAAAGGGAAATCGAGATGACCGAGATGATTTCAAAAATTCTTATTTTTGTTATACAAAAATAGAGTAATCGAAAAATTATTATGACATAAATTTAATAAAATAACCGGCTGAATCGAACTATTAAATTTATCTTGCTTGCTTGGATCTTTAATAACATTTTAACTTTTGTATTTTATTGTATAAAGCGAATATAAATATAATACTTAGGTAAATTTTCTTAAAAAGTTAAATTTTCTAAGACAGTGTACGGACGCAAAATACATAACTTGTTAAAGCGTGGACGTATGCAAAGTAGCGGTAAACAACTTTTTTAAGTTTTCAATGATAACAAATTGAAACTCTTGAATCTTAATTAAAAATCAAATTCTTGAATCATTTTAGGATGACCGACGAGTGGCATGACATAAATGAACTTGAACAAGAGGATGAACCATTGTGAGTGGGTTCAAATTCCTAAACATAATCACATTTATAATTCTAAGGAACTTCTAATTTTACTCAATGTTTATTTTATAACTCAAAAACATATACTTTAAATATACTATTTATATTTTTTTAAAGAATTTATTTTCATTAATATTGGGAACACGTGCAACGCGCATACCCTAAGACTAGTACTATATTAAAAGCACGAAGGCCCTATCAAAATATCGTTCGCCTTTTTACCCTTCGTAAATGTATTAAATGTTGGATATAATTGTAATTCTAATAACTATTTTCTTGGAAAAAAACAAATTGTTGTGTTCCTGCATAGAGTTTCCACTGTTTGGAATTCTTGCCTACGCGGTTTACGTCGTGTTTGTATCAGTTTTGGATTCACATTTCCATTGACTCTTTGGTCTTGGTTTAGGATTTAATTTCTTCTTAGTTACGTCCCTTTTTTATCAGTTTTTGGATTCAATTCTATTGTCTCTTTGGTCTTTGTTTAGGATTCAATTCCTTTTTAGTTTATTGACTGTATCAGGACTGTTCCCTTCGTGTCCTTCTTAGTTTACTGACCATATTAGGATTGTTCTCTTCGTGTCTATACTATGTTTTGGATTCATTTTAGGTTTCTAGAATTTTACAACCAAAATCAGTTTATAATAAGAATGAGCTGACAACTTCTATAAAAGAAGCTACTATTCTTCTTTATTTATCATAAACTGACGTTCACATAGCAAACTTGCTTGCCACTTGTGGTAAATTTCTATCTTATACTATATTCTTAAAGTTATGTAATAATGGTTGTTCGTGCATTATCATTATTAGTTGAATAATTGCATCAAACTCATCTTTTTAAAATTTTCCCCTCTATTCTATTCTAATTTGGCATCACAATTACCTACATGATTGTTCCTCACACCTTCAAATTGTTAAATGGTTGTATTTGCAAGTATTTGGTAACATTTCGGGAGTTAGTAAGCTAGAGTTGTCAATATTTGATGCTTAGAGTAATTCTTGCGTCTTGCAATTCTTTATTTACCTATTTTGGATGTTTCATTCATGTAAAATATACACACGCCTTCTTCTTTAGATTTTGCATTTTCTTTCTCTTTTTGATCGGATTTACTTTGTGTAACGATCCGACTTATCGTTTTGAACATTTACACTCCTTTTAACTATTTGAAGTCTTGAATAGCTTTATATGATGTGTTATGACGGGTGTGAATCATCGGTTTTGATGTTTCAGGTGTTTCGGGATTAGTTCGGAAGAATAAATTTCATGTTGGAAGCTTAAATGAAAAGGGTTTACCGGAGTTTGACTTTTATGCAAACAACTTCGGAATGGAGTTTTGATGGTTCCAATAGCTCCGTATGGTAATTTTGGACTTAGAAGTGTGTCCGGAAAAATTATTTGGAAGTCCGTAGTTTCATTAAGCTTGAATTGGGGCATGATTCGTGGTTTTAGTGTTGTTTAATGTAATTTGAGGCATCAACTAAGTTCGTATAATCTCTTAGGACTTGTTGGTATATTTGGTTGAGGTCCTGAGGGCCTCGAGTGGATTTCGGATGGTTAACGGAAATTAATTTGGATATTTTCAGAATATTGCGACATCATTTCTTCAAGCATAAGTGGTATCATATTAAGCAAACGAGCTCTAAATTCAGTTTTGATTAAAGCATTAGATCCATATTGAAATTACGGAGCCATAGCAAAAACAATCGTCGAATTCGGACATCGTATGAGAGAGTTATGTCTATTTCCGTGTCGGAAAAGATTTTCCATCACCGCCAACACCCAGGGTAGCGTGGGGCGCTAGCCCTGGCGCTGGAAATTTTTGGGATAATGGAAACTGCACCACAGGCAGCGCCCTACGCCACATGTGGCACTCGAACACTAAAAATCTCTATAAACGGGAGTTTTTGCCATTTTTGACGAAAACAGAGTTGGGGAGCTCGGTTTGGGCGATTTTCAGAAGCAAATTTCACCACACAACTTGGGTTAAGTGTTCTTGACTCCCTTGTGATTATATTCCATGAATTAATCTTCGTTTTAGGCATTAGATTATTGATTTTTTAAGAGAAATCGGAGAATAATCTACAACTCCATAAAATGAATTTTTGAACATCGATTCGGAGTCGGATTTGAGTAAAATTAGTATGGTTGGACTTGTAATTAAATGAGTTGTCGGATTTTGTGAGTTTTATCGGATTCCGAGACGTGGTCCCCATTGTCAATATTTTGAGCGGAGTTGGAAATTTTTGTAAATTGTTAAATTATAAACATTAGAGTAAATTGTGATTAATTTGTATGTTGTTTGAATAGATACGAATCGTTTGGCTTGAATTGAGGAGATAGGAAGGCGTATGGAGGTTGATACGCGCGGAATAGAATATTTAGAGTATTGTACAACTTGCTCGGTATTGGATTTGGCTTACTCGAGGTAAGTAACATCTCTAATCTTGGAGCTAAGGGTATGAACCCTGGTTATACATATTATGTGAATTGTTTGGAGGTGATGCACATGCTAAGTGACGGGCGTGTGGGCGTGCACTGTAGAAATTGAGACTCGGTTGATTCTATAGAGCTATATAGTCAATTAACTTGTATTTTTTCATGTATTTTTATGTGCTAGAGAAACTGAGCTGTGACTCATTTTAGAAATCATGCTTAGGGAAATGTTGGTATTACTGGGACCCACTGAGGTCATTTCTACTGTCGAATTATATGTTTAAACTGTAATTTCATACTTAGTCATATTCATTCATTGCATATCATATCTCAGTCTCTGTTGTTATTTATTGGTACATCATATTATTATTTTGGGCTAGTTTCATGACACTGTGAGCCCGAGAGACTGAAGAGATTGATAACTAAGTGAGATCGAGGGTCTGATTGTGAGAATAATTATGAGATCGGGTTACACGCCGTAGCAGGCCATATTGACTTATTATATCATGTGAGTTGTCCGTGTAGCACGTAGTTGTCCGTGTGGATACAGATATTGATACTATAGCACGTGAGTTATCCATGCAACACATGAGTTATCCGTGCGGATCTAGATATTGATACTATAGCACGTGAGTTTTCCGTGCAGCACGTGAGTTGTCCCCTAGTTACTACACTGCCTGGTTTTACTATTCCTGCTCAGGCTGCACTAGTTCCTACACTTGATGAGGGTACAATGAATCTTCCAACCGATATTCCGGATCCACCTCCAGCCCCTGCTTTCGGTCCTGGTGTTTCTAATGAGGATCTTAGGGGAGCCATACATATGTTGGCTCAGATAGTGGCTTCCCAAGTCCAGAGGTCGAATGATGCTCCCACTTCTTCTAGTCAGCAAGGGGACTCTATTGGTTCTAGGGTTAACGAGTTTCTTTAGTTAGATCCTCCAGTTAGATCCTCCAGTGTTTACAGGTACTGATCCCGAGGAGGACCCCCAAGACTTCATCGATGAAATGCATAAGACCCTTTGAGTTATACGTGCTACTAAGACAAAGGGAGTGGAGTTGGCCTCCTAACACTTGAAGGGAGGACTCCCGCGAGGAGGGAAGCCCTCGAGCGATGTGGAGTGAGTTTGTGGATGCTTTCATGGATAATATCTTGCTTGCCGAGACTAAGGCAGCCCATGCCGTAGAATTTGAGAACCTAAAACAAGGTAGCAAGAGTGTGTGGGAGTACTATATGGAGTTAGCGCGCCTTCCCAAGTATGATATTCACATGTTGCCCATTATGGAGGCTATAGTGCGGCAGTTTGTCCCGGGCCTTAGCCCCTTGGTTATCAATGAGTCCGCTACAACTGCTTTGAATTATGACATGAACTATGGGAAGATGGTAATATTTGCTCAAGCTACAGAGAACCGTAAGTTGAAGAGAAGAATGGAGCGAGAGGGTAGTAGTAAGGCCCGGTCCACGGGCAACTTTAGGAATTCATTTGGTGGCAGTAGGTCAGAATTTAGGGGAGGGTCATCAAGGCCATCTCAATCTTCAGCCAGTGCACCGCCATCAAGGCCCAGTCAGCAGCAGTGGAGTCATTTCAGGCCCAGTCAGGATAATTTCGGACCCCACCAGTAGGGCTGGTTTGGAGGGAGGTTCCAGCAGCAGCGAAAGCCCCCGTGTCCTAGGTGTGGGAAGAAGAATCTAGGAATCTGTTACATGGACATACCCATATACTACGGGTGCGTATTGAGGGGTCACATTCATAGGGACTACCGTTAGTCCTCAGCCAGTTCTGCAGCTACTACGTCCGTATCACCTCCTCCAGCCCGAGGCAGTCCAGCACCTGCAGGGCATGGTGCAGTTAGGGGTGGAGTGCAGATATAGGGAGGATCCAACTGTTTCTATGCCATGAGTGGTCGCCAAAGTGTAGAGGCTTTTTAGACGTTGTCATAGGTATATTGACTGTCCAATCTCATGATGTGTATGCTCTTATTGATCCCGATTCCACTTTGTCCTATGTTACTCATTGTGTTGCTATGGAATTTGGGATAGATCTGAAATAGCTTCATGAGCCATTCTCTGCATCTACTCCGGTTGGCGAGTCTATTGTGACCGGTTTATAGGGGTTGTGTTGTCACGGTGCGTGGTTGGGACACCATGGTCGATCTCATTGAATTGGGGATGGTTATTTTTGATGTAATAATGGGAATGGATTGGCTTTATTCATGTTTTTCCAAGCACGATTGCCGAACTAGAACTGTAAGGTTTGACTTTCCAAATAAGCCAGTTGTTGAATGGAAGGGGATAATGTGGTGCCGAATGGTAGATTAAAAAGCTTGTATTTACCATTTGGTCCGAGTTACGGACACCGATGCCGAGGCACCTACACTCGAGTCTATGTCAGTTGTGAATGAATTTCTAGAGGTCTTTCTTGATGAGCTCACTAGGATACCGCCAGACAGGGAGATTGATTTTGGGATTGATGTTATGCCAGGCACGCAGCCTATATCTATTGATGTAGATGCTGAGGCACCTATACTTGAGTCTGTGCCAGTTGTTCTGAGTGCGAGTGCCGAGCGATTGGGAGGACTGGGTGACTGGGAGGACTGAGTGACTTGGATGACTAAGTGAAATGATACTCTGAGAGTATGCATATGGTTTTATTACTGAGTTGCATCGCATTGACATGCACACTTGACATACAAGCATATAGATGTTTTTTCCCTCATTTTGTACGATATTGCACCATTCATGACTTCACATACTCATTGACATGTAGGCATAGAGATGTATTTTCCTCATGCCATTTGAAAATAAAACATCCTATCTATTGTTGAAAAGTTTTTTGGAAAAATCACAGTTTTACAAAATGTACTAATATTTTGGTGATTTCGGTAAAAGATTTGGGTTTTTACTGATATACTTGAAAAGCAGGCCTATTTTTCTGGAACTGTGAACGAGTTGAGCATTTTCTCTCTAATCTACTTCTTTTATTACTTCCATTATATTGTTATGAATTATTGTTGGCTATTGGTGTTGGACCCCGGCCTGTGTTCCAGCTCGTCACTATTTTTAACCTAAGGTTAGGTTTGTTACTTATTGAGTACATATGGTAGGTTGTACTCGTACTACACTTCTGCACCTTGCGTGCAGATATTAGATGTTGATGTTGTTGTGATCGACGTGAGCAGGATTTGAAGACGTATCTGGTTCGGTTGTAGCTGCCTTTTGTTCATGGTAGACTTAGATTTATAAAAATATGTTTATGTACGTTTAGAACGGATGATGTATTTATTTCATACTAACTTTGTAAATTCTAATCTTAGAAGCTCATGATTTGTACTACCAATCCTTGGGAAGTATATTAGAGTCAATTAATTATCAATTGAATTGGATAGTTGTTAATTGGCTTACCTGACGGGTTGGGTTAGGTGCCATCATGACTAGGTGGATTTTGGGTCGTGACAAGTTGGTATCAGAGTTCTAGGTTCATAGGTTCTACAAGTCATGAGCAACTGTCTAGTAGAGTCTTGCGGATCGGTATGATGACGTCCATACTTATCTTCGAGAGGCTACAGGGCATTTAGGATAATTTCCCATCTTTCTTTCCTTATCATGCAGAATTGATTCACCTTGAAACATACCTATTTGAACTCCTTCCACATATTCGCGTGCGCATGTAAACGTTCGGTATCAGCTGTGCATCGCCAGCTTGTGATTCCATGAAAGAGGTCCGATATGAGTATTATATGTTTTGGTGATGGGCTAGTCTGGAGGACTTGAGGCCAGGGTTAGACCGCAACTTAAGCTTGGTAGTTTCAGTTGTGAGAACTTGTGCATTTGGACGTACGCGTCTGATAGTATCCCTATGAGTGGAATTTGTGGCTCGATGAGCGGTGGAATGGCTATATAATGAGTATGATGTGACTGCGGGATGTGTTCAAATGGTTTGAATGTGTTGAAAAAAGTTTGCTTGAGATTTAAAAAAGGGCTATTGGGTGCTTGATGTCTGTCTCGATTTGACGTGTAGTCTCGAGTTATGGGTGTGTTGAAGGATCTTTCATGTTGTTTAATTGTGAAGCGAAGTAGATTTTCATGTGTTGTTGATGAGTTCAAACTCAGGAAGGTTAAGTGAGTGCGTAGTAATTGCGGCTATAAAAGGGTATAGAAAGATGCCAGTTTGAGACCAAGCAGGCGGGTTATCACATGCGGGGTAATTTATGGATGTGTGATCCCTATAATATTGTGTGAAGAGTTTGTTTTCTACCAGCGGGGTATATGTGTCGAGATTCGAGTTTAAATTGATTGAGAAAGTTGACTTGACTGTCACGAGGATGAAGGCGAGCTTAGCGGATGATTTGAGATATTTTATGGTTTGTGTTACCTGAGCTTGTGAAGAATTTTTGTTGAATTGACTGCGGGACCATGACAATAGTAGAGTTTGGGTATGATGAGTTATCAGATGTTTTGTTATATGTCTTTGAGCTAAGTAGGGGAGTCTGCTATCTACGATTTGATTGTGTGGTTATGTGTTATATTGGTTTTGGTCCGAGGCATACTTGTGGATCAGTTATGACTTGCAGAGGTTGAGATCGAGGATGACTCGAGTAAGGAAATTCCTAGATACGGGTTATATTGCACTTTATGAGTATATAAAAATCATGGGATGAGTGAGTTGTTATTTGCGAAGTATGTAGTGCGCACAGAGTATGAAATTGATCGGTGGTGTTAAAGCAAGGTTACTTCTTTGAGTGTTATTGCGCTAATGAGGCACGTGTCTTTCGACCCTTTTGGGCAGTGCAATTTAGATTTGAGCAGAGTGGATGACTTTCTAAAGGGTTCTAATGGTTTCAAAATGTATATGTATCAATTGAAAATTTTTTGGAATTTGTATATCGCCGGAATCGGTTATTTACATTGGATGGTGCCGGGATTTGTGGTAATTCTATATGACTATGGATTCTATATTTCAGTATAACAAAGGTAAAAAGAATAATTTTAAATTCACATAAGGTATTTTCAGAGTGGGTGTTTCGATTGTGGTATTTATAGGGGTAATTATAATGTGGTGAGACTTTACAAATGTTTGGGCGACAATATTCTTGGGTTTGGTGACATGCGTGGATTGGTAGAGTTAGGGAGATTCAGCTCTAATAGCTTGGTTATGTGAAAATGGATTTCAAAGTGTTCTTGATGGTTTCTACCATGGTTATAA
Organism: Nicotiana otophora; assembly: GCA_000715115.1. Taxonomy (NCBI): domain Eukaryota; kingdom Viridiplantae; phylum Streptophyta; class Magnoliopsida; order Solanales; family Solanaceae; genus Nicotiana; species Nicotiana otophora. The sequence continues at coordinate 40,016 of AWOL01S0004870.1, read as the reverse complement.
CCAGATATTTTCTACCGGTGTGGAGAACGTGTTGTGTATTGTGATTTCCTCCTGTAAGGAAGCAAGAGAAAGATTTCTAACTAACCGGGTATGTAATTTGTTGGTGACTCAGAGTTCATAAATTGATTCTTGTGCTTGTCACATGATGGCATGATAGATGTGGTGTGTTGTGTGGGATTAAGATTTACATGTACAAGTTGGCAGTTCAGTCTTGAAAGGAAGGTCACGAATTTGGACAAAATGGTCAGTTTTAGATATCTAGAGGAATGTTATAACTGCTCAGTAATCTCTGAGAAGGGTGCGCATTTCAGAAGGCGCATTGTGTGTTGACTTACGGATGTTCATCGGTATTGCGGTACTCACCTGGTTGATAGACTGCTGATATTCAAATTATTGCTATGTGATATGGAAGAATTGTGGAAGTATCCCTTGTGGGATGATCGTGCATGAAATATGTGTTAGTCATTCGAATGATAGAGTTACTCAGAAGTATATTATTTCAGGGTTGCGACCTGTTTAAGGTGAGTATTTTATTTAAACTCAGTGGAGGCACTACTTGCATTAATTATTTGTGATAGTTCCGCGCTATGAGTGTGCATATATGTGAGGTTTGAGCCCATGTGCGGGCATCAGGGCAAGTGTTCATACTCGAAAAAATGCTTAGGCTATGATATGCCTAGAGTTGACTGTTAAGCGTAAATTTATAATGTTCTCGTATTTATAGCTTTATTGAGAATGATCTGATTCATACTCGAGGTTACAAAGAGGCTAATTCCCTGAATAAACTGGAAAGTTACTATTTCTGCGTTAACTTGCTGATTTGTTTGTGATAGCAGACTTTGCACATGCCTACACTATGGCGTATTATTTATACCAGTCCAAGAGCATGAGAATATTATTTCATTATCATATACATGTGTACTTGTTTAATTGCTCATGTATGATATGCTGGGATTGGAGGCATATGACCATGCCGGGCGATTTATATTATTGGCACGTAAGTTGTCCGTGCAGATCTACATATTGGTATCATTGACATGTGAGTTGTCCGTATCGCACGTGAGTTGTCCGTGCAGTGTGTGGGAATTTTAATTCTTTGATAATTTATCTAATTTCACTGCTTTCCTTCCTCTACGATAAAAATTACTTGAGCAGCGTATTTGAGGAATTGCGCACATGCGCCTACGGTTATCCTCTTCACGAAATTTAAGGAGTTGGTTGTAAATATTAAGTTGTGGCGGTACTAGTTAAACTTGCGAAACGGTTCTCTTCTTTAAGATATTTTTCCATATTTGGGTGCATGGATTGCACAGTTTTTGGCTTGAGATATATTGGTGTGGCGTGTATGTGGAATAGTTGTTTCTGATAATATAAGGCCATTGGACCTAGAATGTGTACTATCGGATTTGATTACGGTATATTTAGGAGGATGATATCGAAAGTCGGCTTAGAAAGTGATTATGGTTCTGGTTGGGGTCGTAGAACTCCATGACTAGTTGATCTGTGGTTATGAGATTCTGTGTATTTCTTTCATTATCAGCAATGTACGAAGGTTTTGGGAACGAGATTTTGTTTGATATGAGGTTTAATAGTAGTACCAGGTTGGTTTTGAGTAGTTACTGGGATCAGAAATGGTGCAGCGAGTATGCGAGTTGTGTAGTATGTTATGTAATTATATATGGGGTTATGGTTATGGCTTGATACAACTTGTTCAGACTTATACAGTGTGTAGATGTGAGATTCGGGTCTTGTAAGAAATTCTGAATGTTGGAAATTAGGTTCTAACCTAATACACTCCCCAAGGACTGGTAGTACAAATCATGAGCTTCTAAGATTAGAATTTACAAAGCTAGTATGAAATAAATACATCATCTGTTTGAAACGTATATAAACAGATTTTTATAAATCTAAGTCTACCATGAACAAGAGGCAGCTATAACCGGAACACAGGTACGTCTTCAAATCCAGCTCCCGTCGATCACATCAACATCAGCATCAAATATCTGCACGCAAGGTGCAGAAGTGTATATAACGATCCGACCAGTCGTTTTGAGAGTTATAGCCCCGATCCCCTGTTTACTGCTTTCCCCGTATCTTTTTTTGCTTATGTGACTTGCCGGGAGGTTGTTGTTATGGTTTCAGAGTGAATTAGGATACTTAGTCCCTAAACAGAAGCTTAAGTCTTAGGATTTTTGGATGTAGTTAGAACTATGTGAAGACGACTCTGGAATAGAGTTTCGTTGGTTCCGCTAGCTCCGTTGGGTGATTTTGGACGTAAGGGCGTGTCCGGATTGTGTTTTTGAGGTTTGTAGCTGATTTATACTTGAATTGGCGAAAGTTGAATTTTTGGAGATTTTGACCGGTAGTGGACTTTTTTATATCGTGTTCTGATTCCGATTCTGGAAGTTGGAGTAGGTCCGTAATATCAATTATGACTTGTGTGCAAAATTTGAGGTCAATCGGGCATGGTTTGATAAGTTTCGGCATCGGTTGTAGAAGTTTAAAGTTTCAAAGTTCATTAAGTTTGATTTGCAGGGTGATTCGTGTTTTAACATTGTTTGATGTGATTTGAGAGCTCGACTAGGTTCATATGGTGTTTTAGGACTTGTCGGTATGTTTGGTTTGGAGCCTCGGGGGCTCGGGTGAGTTACGGATTGGTTTCAGATTGTTTTTGTTAAAATTTTGAGTGCTGGTTCTGGTTTAATCGCATTTGCGATGTATTGGTCAAAAATGCGACTATCGCATTTGCGAAACAACCTCGCATTTGCGAAACTGGGCTGCTGGGCAGGAATTCGCTTTTGCGAAGAATTCCTCACATTTGCGAAGGTCCCCTGTTCGCATTTACGAAGCAATTGGTCGCAAATGCGACCTTAGCAGAAAAACCTCTTGTTTCGCTTTTGCGATGTTTTGTCCGCATTTGCGCAGGTCGCATTTGCGAACCCCCTGTTGCAAATGCGACATCTACAGCCTACTTTAGCTGGGCATTCCGAGTTTTAGCTTCATTTTATCATATTTTAAACCCTAGGTCCGAGAGTGGGCGATTTTGAGAGGATTTTCATATCAAATCATTGGGTAAGTGCCTTTAATCCATTTTCAATTATATTTTGTGATTATACCTTAGAGTTAACATCAAATTCATGGGAATCTAAAGGAAAATTTGGAGAAAATTTGTAAAAGCTTTCAAAATTGTAAAATGACGATTTGAAGGACGAATTGATATCGGAATTTGATAATTTTGGTATGGTTGAACTCGTGAGTGAATGAGTGTTCATATTTTGTGACTTTTACCCGATTTCGAGATGTCTTGTTAGGGCAATTTTCTAATTTCTTGCTTTAGCTTTGATTTCATTAATTAGATTAGTTTCTTATTATTGTATTTATGGTATGTAATTGATTTTAACTAGATTTGGACCGTTCGGAGTCAGATATTCGTGAAAAAGGCATTGTTACCGATTGATTGAGCTTGATTCGAGGTAAGTGGCTTGCCTAACCTTGTGTGGGGAAAATCCCCTTAAGATTTGGTACTGTTGTGATATGTGAGCGCCGTGTACGTGAGGTGACGAGTATATACATGGGCTATTTGTTGTAAAATCCGATTTATTTTACTGAGTAGCAACCTGATTTTCCTTTAATTTGAGTAAACCATTTAAATGAGTATTAGTCTGTTTTCATTCTTAATTGAGCTATTCCAATATGTATAGTTATCCTGTTTAGTCTAATGTCGCATATCTACCTGCTTTAACTGCTTATTTGAACTCTGTGAAGTATGCCTAGTTGATTTCCTACTTTTTCTTGTTCCTTATAAGTATAACTGTAAAAATCTTGTTGTCACCGTTGTATTTATCAGTTTGAGCTGTATGTTTACTTTTAAGACTACGAGGCGGTTCCTCGGGAGTTCTCCCTGCATATTTACTTTTGAGACTACAAGACGGTTCCTCGGAAGTTCTCCCTGCATATTTACTTTTGAGACTACGAGGCGGTACCTCGGGAGCTCTCCCTGTATATTTACTTTTGAGATTACGAGGCGGTACCTCGAGAGTTTTCCCTACACATTTACTTTTGAGACTACGAGGCAGTACCTCGGAAGATCTCCTTTCTTATTTACTTTGGTTCTACGAGACTGTATCTCGGGAGATCCCCTACTATTTACCCCGTGTGTTGTACTGTTGCTTTGTTGTGTTTCCTTTTGCTAAATTCTAGTCTCTTATTATACTCTATATTCTCCTGCCTTAATCATTATTTACTAGTGGGCCTGACCTGACCTCGTCACTACTCAACCGAGGTTAGGCTTGGCACTTACTGGGTACCGTTGTGGTGTACTCATGCTACTCTTCTACACATATTTTGTGTGCACATCCAGGTACTTCTTATCAGCCCCGCTATTAGCTGAGAGTGCTTGTTATTGTACGGAGACTTCAAGGTACACCTGCCGCGTCTGCAGACCTCGAAGTCCCCTTCTATTCTCTTCTGTGTCATTTACTTTCCGTACTTCTTTTATTAGACTCTGGTGTATAGAGATACTAGTTTCCTTCTGTAGCTTGTAACTTATGATATTTCGAATTTTGGGAAGACTGTGTATTTATAGAGTATTGGTTATTGTACATGCCGAGCGACATTGTTACTAGTTATTCAGTTATCTACTATTGTTAGTTGCCAAGTTTTATTTTTGTTTTGTTATTTTCCGTAATTTGTTAGGCTTATCTAGTCGTAGAGACTAGGTATCGTCACGACATTATACGGAAGGAGTTTGGGTCGTGACAATATAGTATGAGTAGAACCTACCACATGTACTCAGTAAGTAACAAACCTAACCTTAGGTTAAAAGTAGTGACGAGCTGGAACACAGGCCGGGCTCCAACACCAATAGCCAACAACAATTCATAACAATATAATGGAAGTAATAAAAGAAGTAGATTAGAGATAAAATGCTCAGCTCGTTCACAGTTCCAGAAAAATAGGCCTGCTTTTCAAGTATATCAGTGAAAACCCAAATCTTTTACCGAAATTACCAAAACATTAGTACGTTTTGTAAAATTGTGATTTTTCCCAAAAGCTTTTCAACAAAAGATAGGATGTTTCATTTTCAAATGGCATGAGGAAAATAAATCTCTATGCCTATATGTCAATGAGTATATGAAGTCATGAATAACGCAATGTCGTACAACATGAGAAAAAATACATCTCTATGCATGTATGTCAAGTGTGCATGTCAATGCCATGCAACTTAGTAATAAAACCATATGCATACTCTCAGAGTATCATTTCACTCAGTCCTCCCAATCGCTCGGCACTCGCACTCAGTAGGTACCTGTGCTCACTGGGGGTGTGTACAAACTCCGGAGGGGCTCTTTCAGCCCAAGCGCTATAATCTGCATGGACAACTCACATGCTGCATCGACAACTCACGTGCTATAGTATCAATATCTGAATCCGCACGGACATCTCACATGCTATAGTATCAACATCTGGATCTGCATGGACAACTCACGTGCTGCACGGACAACTCACTTGCTATAATAAGCCAATCTGGCCTGCTGCGGCGTGCAGCCCGATCTTATAATTATCCTCACAATCAGGCCCTCGGCCTCACTCAGTCATCAATCTCTTCAGTCTCTCAGGCTCACAATGTCATGAAACTAGCCCAAAATAATGATGTGATATATCAATAACTAACAACAAAGACTGAGATATGAGATGCAATGAATGAATATGACTGAGTATGAAATTACAGTTTAAACATATAATTCGACAGTAGAAATGACCTTAGTGGGTCCCAATAATACCAATATTTGCCTAAATATGATTTCTAACATGAGTCACATCTCAGTTTCTCTAACACATAAAAATACATGAAAAAATACAAGTTAATTGACTATACAGCTCTACGGAATCAACTGAGTCTCAATTTCTACGGTGCACGCCCACACGCCCGTCACCTAGCATGTACGTCACCTCCAAACAATTCACATAACACGTATAATCAGGGTTCATACCCTCAACTCCAAGATTAGAGATGTTACTTGACTCGAGCAAGCCAAATCTAATACCGAGCAAGTTGTACAATACTCCGAAAATTCCATTCCGCGCATATCAACCTCCATACGCCTTTCTATCTCCTCAATTCAAGCCAGACGATTCGCATCTATTCAAACAACGTGCAAATTAATCATAATTTACTCTAATGCTAACGATTTAACAATTTACAAAAATTTCTAACTCCGCTCAAAAACTCTACAGTGGGGACCACGTCTTGGAATCCGACGAAACTCACAAAATCCGATAACCCATTCAATTACGAGTCCGACCATACTAATTTTACTCAAATCCAACTCCGAATCGATGTTCAAATCTCGAAAATTCATTTTATGGAATTGTAGAAAATTTCTCCGATTTTTCTTGAAAAATCAATAATCTAACACCGAAAACGAAGATTAATTCATGGAATATAATCACAAGGGAGTCAAGAACACTTACCCCAAGTTGTGTGGTGAAATTTATCTCTGAACATCGCTCAAACCGAGCTCCCCAATTCTGTTTTCGTCAAAAATGGTAAAAACCTCCCGTTTATAGGGATTTTTAGTGTTCGAGCACCACATGTGGCGTGGGGCGCTGCCTGTGGCGCAGTTTCCCCCATCCCAAAAATTCCCAGTGCCAGGGCTAGCGTCCCAAGCTACCCTGGGCGCTGGCGGCGACGGAAAATTTTTCCCGACACGGAAATGGATATAACTCTCTCATACGATGTCCGAATTCAAAGAATCTTTTTGCTATGGCTCCGTAATTTCAATACAGATCTAATGTTTCAATCAAAACTGAATTTGGAGCTCGTTTTCTTAATGTGATATCACTTATTCTTGAAAAAACGACTTCGAAACATTCTGAAAATATCTAAATTAATTTCCGTTAAACATCCGAAATCCACCCGAGGCCCTCGGGACCTCAACCAAATATACCAACAAGTCTTAAAACATCATACGAACTTAGTTGATGTCTCAAATCACATCAAACAACAGTAAAACTACGAATCATACCCCAATTCAAGCTTAATGAAACTACGGACTTCCAGATAATTTTTCCGGACAAACTTCTAAGTCCAAAATCACCTTACGGAGCTATTGGAACCATCAAAACTCCATTCCGGAGTTGTTTGCACAAAAGTTAAACTCCGGTTAACCCTTTTCATTTAAGCTTCCAACATCAAATGTATTCTTCCGAACTAATCCCGAAATACCTGAAACGTCAAAATCGACGATTCACACCCGTCATAATACATCATATGAAACTATTCAAGAATTCAAATAGTTGAAAGGAGCATAAATGTTCAAAACGACAAGTCGGGTCATTACTTTCTCTCCCACTTAAACATACGTTCGTCCTCGAACATGCCAAGGGTTGTTCCTAAACCTTCAAATCACTATTCCACCTTACCACGCACATACCCGGGGTGATCCCACGCCACCCTATTCCATATAGGCCTGACAACACAACATAATTGAAGATCATTACTTTAACCTTATCGGATAGTTATTAATTGGCGGGTTGGGTTAGGTGCCATCACGACTAGGTGAATTTTGGGTTGTGACATTTTGGTTGATTTTTACTTGTAGTACTGGAATATAGATAGAATGCTTCTTGCTAAGGTAAGACATTCAAGTTGATAACTTAGAGTTTAATTATGTGATTAAAAAAAATAACTGTATTTTGTTTTTATACATGCGTGATTACGTATAAATAAATTATTTTGTATTGGTATACAGGCTGGTATTGAAGAAAAATGCACCAATCATGCTACTAAGAATTTTGGATCCTTCAAACGGCTTATGTAATGGTACAAGAATAATATGCAGAATGTAAATGCATTCATAACAAATAACGTTCATCTATGATGCCCCGGGAAAATTCTATCTTTTTGTCTTGATGTTTTTTTGTTAAAATTAATTTGTCAGTTTTAATTTCATTTGGACTATGTACAAATCATGTGGTTTGTTTGGGATTTCAGGAAATTTATACAATTAGTTGCCAAGTAAATTTCATCTTTTTATCTTGATGTTTTTGTTAAAATTTATCAAATTAGAGGCTTTCATATTCAAAAGGCTACACCAACTTCGAGGCACATACACCAACAGGCAAAGAGGTACATATACCAAGAATATTGTCTACAAAGAGATATAAGATAAGATACAACGACATAACATGTTATTACATCAATGTATTTATACTCATTTTTACATTTCAATTTCATGTTGAATCCATTTGGACATTAATTACTATTACACATAGTTCATTCACGTGATATATAATTCTTTTACAAACAGACGTGGATTACACGTGCAACGCACGTACACTAAAACTAGTAAATAAAAACATAGGAAGAAGCAATATTTCTCACTACTGTTCGGTACAATCTCCAGCAAGACATACAAATATGTTGTAGTACGAACATTAAATATGGAAGAACTTAATACACTAAACTTAGGTGATTTTAAAATCCTAAATAGTAGGAAAATATTTAAATAGCTATTCCTATATATTAGATAGATAATGTAATTACACTTTTATCTAATGTAAACTTTATTTTTAAAGGGTAAAAAAAGGCGAACGAGATTTCGCTAAAGGCCTTCGTGCTTTTAATACAGTTATATATATATATATATATATATATATAGATATCTACGTTAATCAAATAATAAAGTGATCACATCTGC
>AWOL01S0004870.1:2627-30096 GCA_000715115.1 Nicotiana otophora | reverse complement strand
ATATATATATATATATATATATATATGTGCAGATTAAATTTTAAAATTAAAATATTATGAACACACGTCTAAAATACAAATTGGTATTGGATGATATCTTACTGAAGGTCTCTCCGCTACTATACAGAGAATGCCATATTCAATGATAGAGGGACAGATGATGCCATATTCAATGATAGAGGGACAGATGATGCCATATTCAAATTCCTTCTCCATTAACGCACAAAAGCACAATCGTGACCTCAAGGAAAACGCTTTTAGCACTTTATTAGGAAGTAAGGAATCTGAATTAGTTCACAGTTAGTTAATTCCTATACGTTCGAGTTGAAGTCTTCATACGGCAAACTTGGAATCCCATTACTTACTTGTAAACGAAGTGACTATTAGTGCTTACTTTCATTTTCCTAACTAAATGGATCATGGTGACAGTTTCATTAACTATATTGTTTTGAAGTTGTACACAACACAACCATTTTCGCTTAGGATTTTTTTATATTTATCAAATATTTAAGAACAATTAAAATAGTTGTCTTGTGTACAACTTCATAACAATATAGTTATTGAAACTTTCACCACGATCTATTTTTTAACCTAAACAGTCGCTCATTAAATCGTTTAAATTAAAATAATAGATGTATATAATATATGTATAACTATATATAATCTATATCTATCTATCTATCTATCTATCTATCTATATTATTATAAAAGCACGAATAATAATGTTAATATACGAAAATATCCTTGACTCATTAATGTCTATTTCTACTAGCGAAGGTCATAATTGTCATTAGAATAAAGAGTTCTATTAAAATAGGAGTTATCTGAGTAAAACAAAAGATTTTAAGGAGTCCTTTGTCACAACCCGGAATTCCCACCGTCGGAACTGTGATGGCGCCTAACATTCCACTTGCTAGGCAAGCCGACGTTAGAGAAAATGCGAGAAATCCATCACATTTACGAAGACTCTCACACCTCTGCAATCATCGCATTTGCGATGAAAACTTCGCAAATGCGAACACTGACTTGACCGCAAAGGCGACCCAATGATCGCAAATGCGAAGAATCTCCCTCCCGACTCCCATCGCAAATGTGGACACTGGCCTTCCGCAAATGCGATCACATGATCGCAAATGCGAACCTAGGCTAACCCAGGCACTCTTCGCAGATGCGAAGGAATGGCTCGCAAATGCGAGCCTGACAGAAGTTGGGAATGTTCGCAAATGCGAACTTTGATCGCACATTTGCGAGATCAGAGGCCAGTTCCTGGAAATTGCAGACACCAGCATATGTTGTAAGTCCAATTCGCTCCGTAGCTTATCCGAAGCTCACCCGAGCCCTCGGGGCTCTAAACCAATTATGCACACAAATCTAAAAATATCATACGAACTTGCTTGCGTAATCAAATCGCCAATATAGCACCTAAAACTACGAATTGAGCATCAAATCAATGGAAATCTTCAAGAAAACTCATGAACTTCTAATTTCACGACCGGACGTCCGAATCACGTCAAACCAACTCTGCTTCTCACCAAATTTGACAGACAAGTCATAAATATAGTATTAGACCTATACTGGATTTCGGAAGCAAAATACGGACCCGATATCTAAAAAGTCAAATATTGGTCAAACATTTCAAAGTTATTAAGCCTTTAACTTTTAAATTTCAACAAAGTGCGATAACTCGAGCGACGGACTTCCGAATTTGATTTCGGGCATACGCCCAAGTCCCAAATCACGATATGGACCCACCAAGACTGTCAAAATATGAATTCGGGTCTGTTTGCTCAAAATATTAGCCGAAGTGAACTCAAATGGATTTTAAGGCAAAAATTTCATATTTTCTCAATTCAATTTTTTAACATAAAAGCTTTCTGGAAAAATGCTCGGACTGTGCATGCAAATCGAGGAAGGAAAAAACATGATTTTTAAGGCTTCGGATCACAGAATTAAGTTTCAAAACATGAGATGACCTATCGGGTCATCACATTCTCCACCTCTACAACAACCGTTCGTCCTCGAACGGATATAGAAAAGTACCTGGACTAGTGAAAAGGTGGGGATATCTACTCCGCATATCCGACTCGGACTCCCAGGTAGCTGCCTCAATGAGCTGACCTCTCCACTTCACTCGAACTGAAGGATAACTCTTCGATCTCAACTGACAGACCTGCCGGGCTAGAATAGCCATCGGCTCCTCCTCATAAGTCAAATCCTTGTCCAACTGGACAGAGCTGAAATCTAACACGTGGGACGGATCGCTGTGATACTTCCGGAGCATGGACACTTGAAATACCGGATGAACTGCTGATAAACCCGGTAGAAACGCAAGCCTGTAAGCCACCTCTCTCACTCTCCCAAGAATCTCAAAAGGCCCGACATACCTAGGGCTCAACTTGTCCTTCTTTCTGAATCTCATCACACCCTTCATGGGAGATACTCGGAGCAACACTCTCTCTCCGACCATGAATGCAACATCACTAACTCTAAGGTTGGCATAACTCTTCTGCCTGGACTGAGCTGTGCGAAATCGATCCTGAATAATCTTGACCTTATCCAAGGCATCCTGTACTAAATCTGTACCCAACAACCAAGCCTCCCCCGACTCGAACCATCCAACTGGTGATCGGCACCGCCTACCATATAATGCCTTATAGGGAGACATTTGAATGCTCGACTGGTAGCTGTTGTTGTAGGCAAACTTCGCGAGCGGCAAGAACTGATCCCAAGAACCTCCGAAGTCTATAACACAAGCACAGAGTATATCCTCCAATATCTGAATAGTGCGCTCGGACTGTCCCTCCGTCTGAGGATGAAATGATGTGCTCAGCTCTACCTGTGTGCCCAACTCACGTTGTACTGCCCTCCAAAAGTGCGAGGTGAACTGCGTGCCTCGATCAGAAATGATAGACACGAGCACACCGTGAAGACGAACGATCTCGTGGATGTAAATCTCTGCCAACCGCTCTGAAGAATAGGTAACTGCCACAGGGATGAAGTGCGCTGACTTGGTAAGCCTGTCCACAATGACCCAAACTACATCGAACTTTCTCTGAGTTCGTGAGAGTCCAACAACGAAATTCATAGTGATACGCTCCCACTTCCACTCAGGAATCTCCAACTTCTGAAGCAAACCACTAGGTCTTTGATGCTCACACTTTACCTGCTGACAATTTAGACACCGAGCTACATATGCAACTATATCCTTCTTCATCCTCCTCCACCAATAATGCTGCCGCAAGTCCTGATACATCTTGGCGGCACCCGGATGAATAGAATACCAGGAACTATGGGCTTCCTCAAGAATCAACTCACGAAGTCCATCCACATTAGGCACACAAACATGACCATGCATCCTCAAAACTCCATCATCTCCAACAGTAACCTGCTTGGCACCACCGTGCCACATTATGTCCTTAAGGAAAAGCAAATGAGGGTCGTCATACTGCCACTCCCTGATGCACTCAAACAAGGAAGACCGAGCGACTATACAAGCTAGAACATGACTGGGCTCAAAAACATCCAATCTCACGAACTGATTGGCCAAGGCCTGAACATCTAATGCAATCGGTCTCTCACCGACTGGAATGTATGCAAGGCTGCCCATACTCACTGACTTTCTACTCAAGGCATCGGCCACCACATTGGCCTTTCCGGGATGGTACAAAATGGTAATATCATAATCTTTCAATAGCTCCAACCACCTCCTCTGCCTCAAATTGAGATCTTTTTGCTTGAACAAATACTGTAGGCTCCGATGATCCGTGAAAACCTCACACGCCACGCCGTAAAGATAGTGCCTCCAAATCTTCAGCGCATGAACAATGGCTGCCAACTCTAAGTCATGGACAAGGTAATTCTTCTCATGAACCTTTAACTGCCGTGACACATATGCAATCACCCCGCCATCCTACATCAATACTGTACCGAGCCCAACACGGGATGCATCACAATATACCGTATAAGATCCTAAACCTGTGGGTAAAACCAACACCGGCACTGTAGTCAAAGCAGTCTTGAGCTTTTGAAAGCTCGCCTCTCACTCATCTAACCATCTGAACGGGGTACCCTTCTGGTCAACCTAGTCAACGGGGCTGCTATAGATGAGAACCCATCCACAAACCAATGGTAATAACCCGCCAATCCCAAGAAACTCCGGATCTCCGTGGCTTAAGTGGATCTAGGCCAGTTCTGAACTGCTTCAATCTTCTTAGGGTCTACCTGAATGCCCTTTGCTGATATAACGTGCCCTAAGAAAGCGACCGAATCCAACCAAAACTCGCACTTTGAAAACTTAGCATATAATTGGTTGTCTCTTTGAGTTTGAAGTACAATCCGAATATGCTGCTCGTTCTCCCCTCGACTGCGGGAGTAGATCAAGATATAATCAATAAACACAATCACAAAGAAGTTCAAGTAGGGCTTGAACACTCGGTTCATCAAATCCATAAATACTGTTGGAGCATTTGTCAACCCAAAGGACATCACTAGAAACTCATAATGCCTGTACAGAGTCCAAAAAGCTGTCTTAGGGACATCGGATGCCCTAATCCTCAACTGATGGTAGCCCGACCTCAAATCAATCTTCGAAAACACCTTGGCACCCTGAAGCTGATCAAATAGGTCATCAATCCTCGGGAATGGATACTTGTTCTTGATGGTGACTTTGTTCAACTACCGGTAATCTATGCACATTCTCATCGATCCATTTTTCTTCTTTACAAATAACACGGGCGCACCCCAAGACGAGACACTAGGTCTAATGAAGCCCTTATCAAGCAAATCTTGCAACTACTCCTTCAATTCTTTCAACTCTAGCGGGGTCATACGATATTGTGGAATAGAAATGGGCTGAGTGCCCGGAACCAAGTCAATATAGAAGTCGATATCCTTGTCGGGTGACATCCCTGGCAGGTCTGCAGGAAATACCTCTAGAAACTCACGGACAACTGGTACTGAATCCATGGTAGGAACCTCCGCACTAGAATCGCAGACATAAGCCAAATAAGCTAGACACCCTTTCTCGACCATAGCCCGAGCCTTCATATAAGAGATAACCCTGCTGGTAGAATGGCCAGTAGTCCCTCTCCACTCTAATCGAGGCAACCCCGGCAAGGCTAAGGTCATTGTCTTAGCATGACAATCCAATATAGCTTGATAAGGTGACAACCAATCCATACCCAAGATAACATCGAAATCAACCATATCGAAAAGTAGAAGATCTACACTAGTCTCAAGATTCCCAGTGGTGACCACAGACAAACGATAAACGCGGTCTACAACGATAGCATCTCCCACAAGTATGGAAACATACACATGAGCACTCAAAGAATCATGAGGCACAACCAAATATGAAGTAAAATAGGATGACACATAGGAGTAAGTAGAACCCGGATCAAATAAAACTGAAGCATCTCTACTGCAAACTGAAACAGTACCTGTGATAACAGAGTCAGGTGACTCATCCTCGAGCCTGGCTGGAAAAGCATAGCATCAGGGCTGGGCCCCACCACTCTGGGCTACATCTCTAAGACGGCCCCTAACTGGCTGGCCTCCACCTCTAGCGGCCTGACCTCCACCTCTAACGGCCTGACCATCACCTCTGGCTGCCTGACCCCTACCTCTAGCTGCCTGAGCGGGCGGTGAAGCACCCAGAGTCGGGACCATGGCACGAGAACCCTGATGTTGTGAACTTCTCGATGCACGAGGGCAAAATCTAGCAATGTGCCTCGGATTACCATAAGTATAACAGGACCTCAGCTGCTGTGACTGCTGACACTGAAACTGACCCTGTCGACCTGAGTAACCACCCTGAAAACTCTGGAGCAGAGGTGCACTAATAGGAGCTAGTGGTGTACTGTAGGCTAGCTGGTCGGAATAAGGCATATGAGGGCCACGTCCACCTGAAGCACCGTGGGATGCCTGGAGTGCTGAATGAAACTGTAACGACCCGACTTGTCATTTTAAGAATTAAAGCCCCGTTCAGTGACTTAAGGTCTCGAGAAGTTTCGTCATATGTATTATGACCCGCGGGTGTGGTCGTGTTTGATTTTTGGAAAATTTAGAATTAAATTGAAAGAACAATTCCTATTTAGAAGCTTAAATAAAAAGAGTTGACTGGAGAGTTGACTTTTGAGTAAACGACCCCAGTGGAATTTTTATAATATCAATAGTTTCGTATGGTAATTTTGGACTTAGGCGTATGTTCAGATTTGGATTTGGAAGTTCGTAGGACAATTCGACGCATTTTGGCGAAAGTTGAAAAATAGAAGATTTTTAGAAAGTCCGACCGAAGGTTGAATTTTTGATAACGAGGTCGGATTTTAATTCTGAAAATTTGAATTGCTCCATTTTTATCATTTATTACTTGTGTGCAAAATTTGAAGTCATTCCGAATTGATTTGATACGTTTCGGCGCAAAATATAGAAGTTGGAAGATTTGAAAACTCATAATTCGATTCGATGCGCAATTCGTAATTGCGGCATTGTTTGACATGGTTTGAATCCTCGACTAAGTTAGTATTGTATTTTAGGATGTGTTGGTATATTTGGTTAAGGTTTCGATGGCCTCGGGTGGATTTCAGAAGGTTAACAGATCAATTCGGACTTGAAGAAAAACTGCTGGAATTTCTGGGCAGCAGCTGATGCTTTCGCTTCTGCGGAAGTTTCATCGCAGAAGCGAGGAAATTGTCGCAGAAGCGACTGGAAAGGGAGAGGGACAGAGGCTGGCTTGAACTGCCAGAATCGTACATTTCTGCGCACCTGCGCAATCGCAGAAGCACAAGTAAGAATGCAGAAGCGAAGCTCGCAGCTTGCTGGTTTTTTTTCATAGAAGCATGAAAAGTGATCGCAGAAGCATGAACAGTGCCCGCAGAAGCGTGAACAGTGCTCGTAGAAGCGGAGGCAGCACATAAGTGTGAACAGTGCCGCATAAGCGTGAACAGTGCTCGCAGAAGCGGAACTGGGCAGAAACATAAGGACCAAAAATCAGACACTTTGCCATTTCGTTTTGGAATTTCTGGAGCTCGGTTCTTGGGCGATTTTGAGGATTGCTTCACGATTGCAACTCAAGTAAGTGTCCTATACCCGAATTTGTTTATATTTTATAATTCCATGGTTATATTCATCGTTTAATTCAGAGTTAAATGGAAGAAATCAAGATTTTTGCAAAATCTTCCAAAAACGAAAAATTTACGATTTGGAGGTCGAGTTGTTATCGGAATTTGATAAAATTGGTATGGTTGAACTCGTATCACAATGGATGTTCGCATTGCATGAAAATTATGTCGGGTTTCGAGGGGCGGGCCCCACGTTGACTTTTATTGACTTTTTGGAATAAATTTTTAAGTCGACGTTTTGATTATCCGAAATTATTTTTGATGAATTTTAATGAAGTTGTACAATTAATTTGTATAGATCTGAGCTGTCCGGAGGTCAATTCAAGCAAGAAGGCGAATTTGAAATATCGGCATAACTTCAAAAAGGTAAGTATCTTGTCTAACCTCGAGTGGGGGGGAATTAACCCTTAGGCATCGAGTCTTATGTGCCATTTGTAAAATGTAAAAAGCCGTGTACGCGAGGTGACGAGTACGTACTCGGGCTTACATGTACAAAATATATTGGGTTAAATCTTAGACATATTGTGTAGTAAATTGAATAATTATTGGCATTTATTAAATCATCTATTTGCCATGCCTCAATTCGTGTTAGTTGAATTTGTTTTTAAATGACAGTTTGATGTGATTTTTACGTGTATATTAATGTGAATTCTGTGAGTTTGATGATTTGATATTTCTTGGAATTTAATTTCATTAAGAATTTTTCCTCTGCAAATAATTAATTAAATAAGCTTAAGAATATGTGTTAGTATATTTACCAAAAACTTGTATTAAAAAAAGGGTGTTGTCCTATGGTGAGTTATTTTTCCATCTCTGTTGTTGATTTGAGATTTTATACGCATTGTGTGGAGCCTTGGGCTATTTGTTGTGAAATTAATTGATTCTGTTATATCTTTGGAATTTGGTGTTGGCCGTTGGGCAATTTGTGATGTTAATTGGTTTTTGTTATGTTGTCGTGATAATATTCCGTGTATATTGTTATGTTATTTGAGTTATTATTTTGAGGATATAAGGGTGGCATTCCACTATTGATATTATGTGGGTATAAGGGTGGCATTTCACCGTTGTTATGTGTGTTGGGATATTATTTGGGCGGAGTGATAAGGGTGACTATAGGAGAGATAAGGGTGGATATAGGAGCGATAAGGGTGGCTATTGATATTGTCAGGGCATAGGGGATAAGCGAGGCTATTATAGGAGTGATATGGGTGGCTATATGAGAGATAAGTATGGCTATTGATATTGTTAGGGCGGAGGGATAAGGGTGGCTATTATAGGAGTGATAACGATGGCTATTGTCAGGGATGATATATGATGATGTGGAGTTGTTGCGTTGGTGATTTTTATATGATGTTGTGATTTTCATTGTGTTTATTTTTATATCTTGTGCAATTGGTCTTGTTATTGGTAAATTGGTAATAGTCTGATTTATGTTAAAATTGGGGGCATGTGGCTATTGCCAGGCGAATTATGATATGAAATGTGGGCACGAGGTGCCGTGAGTAAATAATGATGATATTGGCACGTGAATTGTCCGTGCAGTTGTGATATGAAATGAGGGCACGAGGTGCCGTGGCTAAATGATGATGATATTGGCACGCGGGTTGTCCGTGCGGTTGTGATAGAGAAATTTGGCACGAGGTGCCGTGAAAATATAAAAGTCGGTTGAGACCCGTATTTTATGATTTTGAAATGAGGTATCACATGGTGACTTCAAATTGAAAGAATTATATTCAAAATATTTATTTGGAAGGATTATTATTCAAAAAGATCTATTTGAAAGAATCAAGTTCGAAAGATATTTATTTGAAGGAATTATATTTGAAAGATATTTATTTGAAGGGAGAATATTTGAAATATATTTATTGGATAGTATTATATCCTAAAGATTATTATTTGAGAAGTATATAGGCGAAAAATTTATATTTGAAAGACTTGAATTAATTGGGTGTACTTGTATTTATTATTTGTTGAGCAATATTAATTCTTGTTGCCCCGCTGTGCAGATTACTGGTTGATTAGTGTTGCCATAATTGTTAATTGTTTCCTATTATTTTGTATATTATATTGCACATGTTAATAGACTAGTGAGTGTCTTGATTGTACCTCGTCACTACTCCATTGATGTTAGTCTTGATACTTACTGGGTACCGATTGTGGTGTACTCATACTATACTTCTGCACATTTTTGTGCAGAGCCAGGTATTAGAGATATCGGACTTGGACAGAGTTAAAACGGAATCGTAAGGATTCAAGGTAGAGTTGCTTGGTCATCGCAGTCCCTTGAAGCCTTTTCATTTTATTGTACTGTTAATATTTAATCAAACAGTATTGGGTATTCGATCCTTGAGATCATTCTATGTATTCAGTTAGTGTTCGTGACTCAGTATTACCAGTCTTAGGAGATTTTCATATTTGTTTCCGCTGTTAGTTTTGATTACTTAAGAAGAAATGGCTTGAAATGTAATTGAAATCGGCTTACCTAGTTTTAGAGACTAGGTGCCATCACGACGCCTGAGGTGGGATTTTAGGTCGTGACAAGTTGGTATCAGAGCTCTAGGTTCATAGTTTCTATGAGTCACAAACCAGTCTAGTAGAGTCTTGCGGATCGGTACGGTGACGTCTGTATTTATCTTCAAGAGGCTACAGAACTGTTAGGAAATTTCCACTTCTTTCATTCTTGTCGTGCGGAATTTGTTAAATTTGGAATTTGAGCCTTTGCATCTATATTCTCTCACAGATGGTGAGGACACGTGCTACCGGGTCAGCTGAGCAGGTACCCGCACATACTGCTACGGCTGCGAGAAGTTAGGGCCGAGGTAGAGGCCGAGTAAGGGCACGTGCCACGACTAGAGCACCCGTCACATTAGTAGCTGAGGAGCCACCGGTAGCTTCAGTTAGGGAGCAGGTACCAGAAGCACCTGTTATTACCCCCGGACTTCAGGAAACTTTAGCTCGATTTTTGAATATGTTTGGTACATTAACTCAGGCGGGATTGATCTCTGTTGCACCAAATATTGCACAGATTGGGGGAGTAACTCAGACTCCCACCGCTCGTACTCCAGAGCAGCGAATTCACATTGGTCAAGTTCCGGGTATAGTACCGGTACAACCTGTTATTCCGGTTCAGCCTGAGGTCAGGCTAGGGGCATCAGAAGTAGAACAAAAGAGACTTGAGAGGTTTAAGAGGTATAGTCTACCTACTTTCAGTGGCATAGCTTCGGAGGATGCCCAAGGATTTCTAGAAAAAGTGTCATCATATTCTCCACACCATGGGTATTGTAGAAGTGAGCGAAGTTGCCTTTACTATATTTCAGTTGTCAGGCGCAGCATATCAGTGGTGTCAAGTTTATGAAGAAGGTAGACCAGCCGATGCAACACCACCAACTTGGGCTCAATTTTCGGAAATACTTTTGAAAGAATTTGTTCCCCAGACTCTCCGGGTTGCGTTGCGCACAGAGTTTGAATGGTTGCGTCACAGCACTATGACAGTGTTAGAATATGCTATCAGGTTTAGTGAATTAGCCCGTCATACACCTATCTTGGTTCCTTCAGTTAGAGAGCGAGTTCGCAGATTCATCGAAGGGATCGATTATGATCTTAAAATATGCATGGCTCGAGAGTTGCAAACTAATACTCCATTTAAGCAAATAGTTGAGATTGTGAGGAGGATCGAGGGTGTTCTAGGTGAGGAAATGGAGTATAAGGAGGCCAAAAGGTCTCGAAGCTCTGGAGGGTTCAGTGGATTTTACTCCTCAGCTATAGCCCATTATGGCGGAGGCTCGAGCAGTCGGCCAGCTCAGTCCACACATCAGATTACTCAGGGTGCTCCAGTATGTTCTTGTAGTGCACCCCTGACACGAGATCCTATAGTGGTTATTCCAGTTATCCGGCACATACTCAGTACGAGCTGCCGCGACCTCAGAGCGGTTATTATGAGTGTGGTGATACTAGGCATATCATGAGAGATTGTCCCAGACTTGGGAGAGGTAAATTTTATCAGAACAATCAAGCTATGGGCCCCAATGCAATTACTACCCCACGTGCACAACCAGTTAGGGGTGGAGTAGAGGGCGCCCTAGAGGGGAGCCCAACCCATTGATATATTTGCTATGGTGTGGCAGGGGCCACTACACCAGATAGTGTCGTTACAGATATGATCCTGATTTGTTATAAAAAGGATATTTTCCCTTAATTTGATTCGGTTCTGAATATTGAGGTGAGTCCTCCTATTATGCTCCACTTATGGGTGAGCTTCGTAACTTTGTGACCCACTTATATGTTATCCCTGTTGGGAAATTTGATGATGATAGCCCGTGTCTATCATTTTTATTTTTGTACACCATTGAGGGCTATAAGTCCAAAAGTAATTTTTATTATTCACTACAGTGGGTTTTGATATGATTTCGGAATAATTAATTTCAATTTTATGAATTTTATGCCCTATTGGTATGAGGGTTCATTATGTGTTGTGAATATTATTTACGGAATTTATTGAAAAGAAGAAAGAAAGGAAATTGAAAATTTCAGTTGGCACAATGTGCAAAATACTTGTGATTCGGAGTTGAGGACGAGATCCTCGCATATTTTTTATATGATGTAAAATATTTAAACTGGGCTACGAGCCGCGGTAGAAGTGATATAAGGACGAGGTCCTTGTGGTGAAATTTTTATAAGTTTAAATTATCCCTTTTGTGAATTAAATTTGTACTATAGTATTAATATAGAGACATGCATGTTAGGCTTATTTGACAATTCTTGTATATTTTTCTGTGCACATTTAACCATATCCGTACTATAAATATTGAGTTTTAGCCTATAAGGAGGGTGCCCAGATGGCGTTAAATGTGACTCGTTAATTCGGGTAAATAATTATGAGGTATTCATGCCTCGCGTGTTGCTGTCAATGTTACGAAAAGTTGAAATGAGATTTTGGTGAATATGAGATTAATTGAGGATACTGGAAATTAATTATAAACAACTATTATGACCTGAGATGTGGTTATGGACATACGTATGTCGTGTGCGTAGGCACAAATTGCTACAACCGGTTGAGACTAATACCGTGTGTTGATGTCAGGAATTCAAAATTTATTTGGAGTGTTAAGGAATTGGCTTAAAGGCTTATAAGTGTGAATAACAGAAATAATCTCCACTGAGATGATATTATCGGACCCCTGTTAAATTTACGTCGACATAGAATCGCCCGTGAGTATGTGTGAAATAATGCCCTCACTAATTTAATGTTATCAGAATAATTCTTAGCACGTTCGAGGACGAACATATGTTTAAGAGGGGGAGAATTGTCACGACCCGAATTTCCCACCTTCGGACCGTGATAGCGCCTAACATTTCACTTGCTAGGCAAGCCAACATTAGAATAATATTAACCGTTTTTAAAATAATTTTTAAATTTATTAATAATAAGGAAGCAAATGCAGAAGAAATTTTAAAATAATCCATAATAATAACGGTGTCTAAATACCATCCCAAAATTGGTGTCACAAGTGCACGAGCTTCTAGAATAAATACAAATAAGGGTCTGAATAAAATAAAGCTGTCTGAAAATAAACACACAGCTAAAGTACAATAGACGGGGACTTCAGAACTGCGAACGTCATGCAGTTATACCTCAAGTCTCCTCTGATAGCTGAAATCTGAACAAGTCTATGGTACGCCGTTGGGACCAATTCCAAAATCTGCACAAGAAGTGCAGAATATAGTATCAGTACAACCGACCCCATGTACTGGTAAGTGCTGAGCCTAACCTCGACGAAGTAGTGACGAGGCTAAGGCGGTTCACTTATATTAACATGTACGCAATATTAGTAACAACAACAATAATAGGAATAAATTAGGTAATTTATTTATAATAATTGAAGGCAACTCAGCAGTCATAACCAATTATCATTTCCATTATTTCTGTTGCAGCGTGCAACCCGCTTTCACAATATATCCATATTCAGTTTTGTTGCAGCGTGTAACCCGCTCCTCCAATATATTCATTTCAATCAAGTCTATTGCGGCGTGCAACCCGATCCTCCAATATTAACTTTTTAACAAGTCTGTTGCGGCGTGCAACCCGATCCTTCAATATTGACTTTTAATAAGTCTGTTGTGGCGTGCAACCCGATCCTCCAATATAGGCTTTTAATAAGTCTGTTACGGCGTGCAACCCTCTCCTCCAACATATTCATTATAATTAATCATGTTGCGGCGTGCAACCCACTCCTCCAACATATTCATTTATCAACTCTTATAGAAGAAATTTTCCCAATAAATGTAACAATTAATATAAAATTATAAGACAACAAGCATTCAATAATTATGATTTAATCATGAAACAAAAAAATGACAAATAGCAAATTATTATGGGAATCAGGGAGAAAATAGGCAGTTTAATATTTAATATGCTAAATGTCAAATAACAATTAAACACGTAATTCAAATAGCGTGTAACAATTAATGTAAGAATTCAAAAATTAATATTTGACAAAGAATATGAGAGAAATAATTATTATGATAATTAATTTATGAATAAAATAATTTATGATTTTTCAAGTAAGCAAGCAAACAATTAATTTGACGACGTATAGACACTCGTCACCTCACCTATATATCGTTCACATGCAATTCACATAACAAATAATTTAAGGGTTCTATTCCCTCAAGTCAAAGTTAACCACGACACTTACCTCGCTTTGCAAATTTCAATCAATTATTCAACCACAAATTTTCCTTTTAAATTTGTCTCCAAAAGCTTCAAATCTATTCACAAACAATTCGATATATTCAATACGAATATTAGGAATTAATTTCATATGAATTTAATAATTTTCCGGATAAAAATTCGAAATTTATTAAAATATTCGGCAGTGGGACCCACGCCTCAAATCTCGGAAAAACTTATGAAATCCGAACACCCATTCCGAGACGAGTCCAACCATACAGAAATTATCCAATTCCGATGTCAAATGGACCTTCAAATCTTAAATTTTTGTTTTTGGAAGATTTTAGAAAAATCTCATTTTTCTTCCATAAATTCACGGATTCATTATATAAACGAGTATGGAATCATGAAACATAATCAATATAGGATAAGCAACACTTACCCCAATATTTTTCCGTAAAAATTGCCTTAACCGAGCTCAAAAATGGGAAGGAGTTGAAAATGGGTCGAAACCCCATTTCCAGAACTTAAGTTCTGTTTCTGGGATTTTTACCCTTCGCGTTCGCGAAGGTACTCTCGCGAACGCGAAGCACAACTTTGTGCTGTCAAACTTTTACTCTTCACGAACGTGAGAACTACTTCGTGAACGCGAAGCTTGCCTGGCTTGGCCTTCGCGAATGCGAGATGCCCTTCGCGAATTGACCTGGCCAGTCTCTTTCCTTTCGCGAACGCGAGGTTTCGATCGCGAACGCGAAGCTTCGTATCCCAAGCCTTCGCGAACGCGTTCTCTCTGTCACAAATGCGAAGCACAAAATGTGCCAGCCCAATTTGCTCTTCGCGAATGAGAGACTCCCCTCGCGAATGCGAAGAAGAAAACCAGAAGCAGGTTTGTGCATTTTCCTCAAGTCCAACAATGATCCGTTAACCACCCGAAACCAACCCGAGCCCTCGGGGCTCCAAACCAAATATACACCCAAGTCCTAAAACATCATACGAACTTGCTCGAGCGATCGAATCGCCAAGATAACATCAAGAACTACGAATCGGACACCAAATCAAAGAAAATTTTCAAGAAAACTTTAAAACTTATATCTTTACAACCGGGTGTCTGAATCTAGTCAAATCAACTCCGATTCTCACCAAATTTGGCAGACAAGTCATAAATATTACAGTGGACCTATACGGGGCTCCGAAACCAAAATACGGACCCGAGGTCAATAAATCCAACTTCAGTAATTTCTTAAAAATTATTAAGCTTTCAAGCTTTTAATTCTTTATCAAAATTCCATATCTCGGGCTAGGGACCTCAGAATTCAATTCTGGGCATACGCCCAAATTCCAAATTACGATACGGACCTACCGGAATTGTCAAAATACTGATCCGGGTCCGTTTACTCAAAATGTTGACCAAAGTCAACTCAGTTGAGTTTTAAAGCTCTATTTCCCATTTTAATCCAATTTTCACATAAAAACTTTCCGAAAAAATGTACGAACTACGCACGCAAGTTGAGGAACGATAAATGGTATTTTTTGAAGTCTTAGAACACAGAATTACTTATTAAATTTAAAGATGACATTTTGAGTCATCACATTCTCCACCTCTAAAACAAACGTTCGTCCTCGAACGGAGTTAGAAAAAAGTACCTGAGCTGGAGAAAAGGTGTGGATATTTACTCCGCATGTCAGACTCAGACTCCCAGGTAGATACCTTTACCGACTAACCTCTCCATTGCACCCGAACTGAAGGATAACTCTTAGATCTCAACTGTTGGACCTGCCGGGCTAGAATAGCCACCGGCTCCTCCTCGTAAGTCAAATCTTTGTCCAATTGGACTGAGCTGAAATCTAACACATGGGACGGATCACCATGATATTTCTGGAGCATAGACGCATGGAACACCGTATGAACCGCTGATAAACTAGGTGGTAATGCAAGCATGTAGGCTACTTCACCCACCCTTTCAAGAATTTCAAAGGGTCCGATATACCTAGGGCTCAACTTGCCCTTCTTTCCGAACCTCATTACACCTTTCATAGGTGAAATCCGGAGCAATATTTGTTCTCCAACCATGAATGCAATATCACGAACTTTACGGCCCGCATAACGCTTTTGCCTAGACTGAGCTATGCGAAGTCGATCCTGAATAATCTTGACCTTATCCAAGGCATCCTGTACCAAATCGGTACCCAACAACCGAGCCTCTCCCGGTTCAAACCAACCAACTGGAGATCGGCATCGCCTTTCGTATAATGCCTCATATGGAGTCATCTGAATGCTTGACTGGTAGCTATTATTATAAGCAAACTCCGCAAGTGACAAGAAATGATCCCAAGAACCTCCAAAGTCTATAACACAAGCGCGGAGCATATCTTCCAATATCTGAATAGTGCGCTCTGACTGTCCGTCTATCTGTGGATGAAATGTTGTACTCAACTCCACCCGCGTGCCACGCTATACAACCCTCCAAAAATGTGAGGTAAACTGCGTACCTCGATCTGAAATAATAGACACGGGCACACCGTGAAGGGGGACAATCTCACAAATGTAAATTTCAGCTAACCTTTCTGAAGAATAGGTAACTGCCACTGGAATAAAATGGGCTGACTTGGTCAACCTGTCCACAATGACCCAAACTGCATCAAATTTACTCTCAGTCCGTGGGAGCCCGACAAAAAAATCCATAGTGATACGCTCCCACTCCCACTCAGGAATTTCTAACTTCTGAAGCAAACCACCAGGTCTCTGATGCTCATACTTAACTTGCTGACAATTCAGATACCGACCTACATGTGCAACTATATCCTTTTTCATTCTCCTCCACCAATAATATTGCCGCAAATCTTGATACATTTTAGCGGTACCTGGATGAATAGAATACCTGGAACTGTGTACCTCTTCAAGAATTAACTCACAAAGCCCATCCACATTAGGCACACAAATACGGCCCTGCATTCGCAGAACTCCATCTTCCCCCACAACAACCTGTTTGGCATCACCGTGCCACACCGTGTCCTTAAGGACAAGTAAATGAGGATCATAATACTGCCTCTCTCTGATGCGCTCATATAAAGAAGACCGAGCGGCTGTGCTAGCTAGAACCCGACTGGGTTCTGAAACATCTAACCTCACGAACTGATTAGCCAAAGTCTGAACATCTGCAGCTAATGGCCTCTCACCAACCGGAATATACGCAAGACTGCCCATACTCATAGCCTTTTCACTCAAAGCATTTGCCACCACATTGGCTTTCCGGGGTGATACAAAATGGTGATATCATAGTCTTTCAACAACTCTAGCCATCTTCTCTGCCTCAAATTAAGATCTTTTTGTTTGAACAGATACTGAAGGCTACGATGATCAGTAAATACCTCACACGAGACATCGTAGAGGTAATGCCTCCAAATCTTCAGCGCATGAACAATGGCTACCAAATTTAAGTCATGAACAAGATAATTCTTCTCGTGAACTTTCAACTGCCGCGACGCATATGCAATTACCTTGCCATTTTGCATTAATACTGCACAAAGCCCAATGGGAGATGCATCACAATATACCGTATACAATTCTGAACCTGTGGGTAATACCAATACTGGTGTCGTAGTCAAAGCGGTCTTGAGCTTCTGAAAGCTCAACTCACACTCGTCTGACCATCTGAGTGGAACACCATTCTGGGTCAATCTGGTCTTAATAGTTGTTCATAATCAATTACAGAATTGTCAATTAACTTCATGTTAACAAAAATCTCGTTTCAAATCTTCACAATACTAATAACGAGATGCAAGGCATGAAGACCTCATAATTGTTTACCTGAATTAACGAGTCACATTTAATGCCACCTGGGCGGGTACCTACCTCGTAGGTTACAACTCAATATTACAACACGAATTTGGCAAGTATGCACAGAGAATTTCATACAAATATTTTAAATAAGCCTAGCAGGCATGGCTCCCTATTAGTACTANGCACCGTGTCCTTAAGGACAAGTAAATGAGGATCATCATACTGCCTCTCTCTGATGCGCTCATATAAAGAAGACCGAGCGACTGTGCAAGCTAGAACCCGACTGGGTTCTGAAACATCTAACCTCACGAACTGATTAGCCAAAGTCTGAACATCTGCAGCTAATGGCCTCTCACCAACCGGAATATACGCAAGACTGCCCATACTCATAGCCTTTTCACTCAAAGCATTTGCCACCACATTGGCTTTCCGGGGTGATACAAAATGGTGATATCATAGTCTTTCAACAACTCTAGCCATCTTCTCTGCCTCAAATTAAGATCTTTTTGTTTGAACAGATACTGAAGGCTACGATGATCAGTAAATACCTCACACGAGACATCGTAGAGGTAATGCCTCCAAATCTTCAGCGCATGAACAATGGCTACCAAATTTAAGTCATGAACAAGATAATTCTTCTCGTGAACTTTCAACTGCCGCGACGCATATGCAATTACCTTGCCATTTTGCATTAATACTGCACAAAGCCCAATGGGAGATGCATCACAATATACCGTATACAATTCTGAACCTGTGGGTAATACCAATACTGGTGTCGTAGTCAAAGCGGTCTTGAGCTTCTGAAAGCTCAACTCACACTCGTCTGACCATCTGAGTGGAACACCATTCTGGGTCAATCTGGTCTTAATAGTTGTTCATAATCAATTACAGAATTGTCAATTAACTTCATGTTAACAAAAATCTCGTTTCAAATCTTCACAATACTAATAACGAGATGCAAGGCATGAAGACCTCATAATTGTTTACCTGAATTAACGAGTCACATTTAATGCCACCTGGGCGGGTACCTACCTCGTAGGTTACAACTCAATATTACAACACGAATTTGGCAAGTATGCACAGAGAATTTCATACAAATATTTTAAATAAGCCTAGCAGGCATGGCTCCCTATTAGTACTATAGTACAAATTTAATTTCACAAGGGAGAATTTAAACACAAGGATCTCGTCCTTATATAACTTCCACCACAGCTCGTAGCCCGGTTTAAACATATCATTTTATATTAAAATGCGAGGTTCTCGTTCTCAATTTTGAATCACAAGTAATATGCACATCGTGCCAACCGAAAATTTCCATTTTCTCCTTTTAAATAATTTCGGTTACACAAAATCACAACACATAATGAACCTCACACCGGTAGGGCATATAATTCATAATTTGTAATTAATTATCCGGAAATTACATCAAAACCTATTGATATGAGTAATAGAAAGCCACCTTTAGCCTCACAGATCTTATTAGTGACCAATGTGGAATGATAGGTGTAGTTATCTCCATAGAATCTCCCAACATGAGTAAACACATAAGTAGATTATAGAATTACGAAGCTCACTCATAAATGGAGCACAATAGGAGGACTCGTCTTGATACTCAGAACCAAATCAAGTTAAAGAAATTATTCCTTTATATTAAATCGAGGTCGCACCTGTAATGACACCATCCGATGTAACGACCTCCGCCATACCATACAACAATTGTATCAATGCCTGGGCCTCCACCTCTAGGACGCCTTCTACCCCCCTGTCCTCCACCCCTAACTGGTCGTGTGGGTGGTGTAGTAACTGTAATGGGGCACGTAGCCTGAGTGCTTTGATGAAATATGTCTCTCCTAAGTCTGGGAAAATTTTCTCATGATGTGCCTAGTATCACCACATTCATAACAACCTATTTGCGAGTTTGGCTGATCATACTGAGTCTGTGCCAGATAACTAAAATAACCATTGTAGGACACTTATGTCGGTGGTGCATTAAAAGAACTTACTGGAGCACCTCGATTAATCCAATGTGCGAACTGGGCTAGCCGACTACCCGAGCCCCCGCCATAATGATTTATACTCGCAGAGTAGAATCCACTAAATTCCCCAGAACATCGAGACGTCTTGGTCTCCTTAGTTTCCTTTTTCCTCACCCCGAACACGTTCTAATATCTTGGCAATTTCTACCACTAGTGGAAATGAAATATCAGCCTGTAGCTCCCGATTCATACAAAATTTTACGATCATAATTGAGTCCTTTAATGATTATGTGGACTCGCTCTCTGGTTGTTGGAAGCAAAGTAGGAATATGACGGGCTAACTTATTGAACCTGATGGCATATTATGACACTGTCACGGTGACCTGATGCAATCATTCAAACCCTATGCGTCATGCATTACGGAGAGTCCGGGAAACAAACTCTTTCAAAAGTATTCTTGAGAACCGAGCCAAGTGGGCGGTGTTGTATTGGCTGGTCTGCCCTCTTCATAGGCTTGCCACAGACACCTGTGGAGAATTATCTCTCCCAAGGACAATTTCTTCTTTTGTTATGCTGACTCAACACTGTTGAGCTGACCCATTTCTTACATACTCTTCGATTCTTCTTTGGGATAAAATTAACCCTTATTTATACACAATGATCACAAAAGTAGAGATCCATACAGACAATTCTTAGTCCAGAATCTCGTCAACCACTGTACTTTCTCCGAAGCACCCCAAAATCCGCAACCGTGACGTCTACGCTGAGTAGGCCTTTTGTAAATTTAATGTTGTTTCTCTAACTCCTTTGGTACTGAAGTATAAGATTATTTCGGAGGCGTACATACCGCAAGTCCCAACCTTATTCTCTACAGGATCTCGGGCCTTAAACACATGTAAATTTTTGGAGAACATTTCAGTACCACATATATACAGTTCAGGCCAAAACTGATATAACACATGACTCGCAATCCATTCATTGATAGTGGACTCCCCCACTCGGTGCGAAGTCATAGTTCACCTCGTCCGATGGTCCACAATATTAACCTTCACAACTCGCATAAATCAACCGGATGCCAAGGTACGTTGCACCCCCCACATTATTCACTGGGTGATCTCCTTATACGTCTGCATCTTCAGTCAGAATCACACGTTGAGGCAATATTTGAGCATCTCTGGCTCCCTCGTAGTTCATCTGCGGCATCACGAACCGTCGACGCACAACTGATACCAAGAGCGCAATGTCATACACGAGTAGATACAAAGGAATGTGAGATATAGGTTTCAAGCAAGATCAATTTCGCACGATAAGGAATGAAAGAGGTGATATTGTTCCTAAACTTCATAGCCTCTGAGAGATATGTACAGACGTCTCCGTACCGATCCTTCAGACTCTACTAACCTTGCTCGTGACTCGCGAGACTATGTAACCTAGTGCTCTGATACCAACTGTCACGAGCCGAATTTCCCACCTTCGGACCGTGATGGCGCCTAACATTTTACTTGCTAGGCAAGCCAACGTTAGAATAATATTAACCGTTTTTAAAATAATTTTTAAATTAATTAATAATAAGGAAGCAAATGCGGAAGAAATTTTGAAATAATCCATAATAATAACGGTGTCGAAATACCATCCCAGAATTGGTGTCACAAGTGCACGTTCTTCTAGAATAAATATAAATAAAGGTCTGAATAAAATAAAGCTGTCTGGAAATAAACACACAGTTAAAGTACAATAGACGGGGACTTCAGAACTGCGAACGCCATGCAGTTATACCTCAAGTCTCCTCTGATAGCTGAAATCCGAGCAAGTCTATGGTACGCTGCTGGGTACAATTCCAAATTCTGCACAAGAAGTGCAGAGTGTAGTATCAGTACAACCGACCCCATGTACTGATAAGTGCTGAGCCTAACCTCGACGAAGTAGTGACGAGGCTAAGGTGGTTCACTTACATTAACATGTACGCAATATTAGTAACAACCACAATAATAGGAATAAATCAGGTAATTCATCTATAATAATTGAAGGCAACTCAGTAGTTATAACCAATTATCATTTTCATTATTTATGTTGAAGCGTGCAACCCGCTCTCACAATATATCCACATTCAGTTCTGTTGCGATGTGAAACCCGCTCCTCCAACATATTCATTTTAATCAAGTCTGTTGCGGCATGCAACCCGATCCTCCAAATAAATGATGAATATAGACATGGATTTGTGAAATATAATCACTATATGATAAGGAACACTTACCCCCAATGTTTTCCCATAAAAATCGCCCAAAATTTGCCTTAACCGAACTCAAAACGGGAAGGAGTTGAAAATGGGTCAAAACCCCATTTCCAGAACTTAAGTTCTGTTTCTGGGATTTTTACCCTTCGCGTTCGCGAAGATACTCTCGCGAACGCGAAGCACAACTTTGTGCTGTCCAACTTTTACTCTTCGCGAACGCGAGGGCTATTTCGCGAATGCGAGGCTTTGATCGTGAACGCGAACGCGAACGCGAAGCTTTGCATCCCAAGCCTTCGCGAACACGTTCTCTTTGTCGCGAATGCGAAGCACAAAATGTGCCAGCCCCAATTTACTCTTCGCGAATGCAAGACTCCCCTCGCGAACGCGAAGAAGGAAACCAGAGGTAGGTTTCTGTATTTTTCTCAAGTCCAAAAATGATCCGTTAACCACTCGAAACCAACCCGAGCCCTCGGGACTCCACACCAAACATGCACCCAAGTCCTAAAAAATCATACAAACTTGCTCGCGCGATCGAGTCTCCAAGATAACATCAAGAACTATGAATCGGACACCAAATCAAAGGAAATTTTCAAGAAAACTTTAAAACTTATATCTTTACAACCGGGTGTCCGAATCTCGTCAAATCAACTCTGATTCTCACCAAATTCGGCATACAAGTCATAAATATTATAGTGGACCTATACTGGAATCCGGAACCAAAATACGGACCTGAGGTCAATAAATCCAACTTCAGTAATTTCTTAAAAATTATTAAGCTTTCAAGCTTTTAATTTTTCATCAAAATTCCATATCTCGGGCTAGGGACCTCGAAATTCGATTCCGGGCATACACCCAAGTTCAAAATCACGATACAGACCTATCGGAATTGTCAAAACACTGATCCGGATCCGTTTACTCAAAATGTTGACCAAAGTCAACACAGTTAAGTTTTAAAGCTCTATTTCCTATTTTAATCTATTTTTCACATAAAAACATTTTGGAAAAATGTACGGACTGCGCACACAAGTTGAGGAATGATAAATGGTGCTTTTCTAGGTCTTAGAACACATAATTACTTATTAAATTTAAAGATGACATTTTGGGTCATCACAAGAATGTAACGATATGACTTGTCATTTTAAGAATTAATGCCCCGTTCAGTGACTTAAGGTCTCGATCAGCTTCGTCATATGTATTATGACCCGCAGGTATGGTCGAGTTTGATTTTTGAAAGATTTAGAATTAAATTGAAAGAACAATTCCTATTTAGAAGCTTAAATGGAAAGAGTTGACCGGAGAGTTGACTTTTGAGTAAATGACCCCGGAATGAAATTTTTATGATGTCAATAGCTTCGTATGGTGCTTTCGGACTTAGGCGTATGTTCGGATTTGGATTTGGATGATCGTAGGACAATTCGACGCATTTTGGCGAAAGTTAGAAAATGAAAGATTTTTGGAAAGTCCGACTGAAGGTTGAATTTTTGATAACGAGATCGGATTTCAATTCTGAAAATTTGAATAGCTCCATTTCGTCATTTATGACTTGTGTGCAAAATTTGAAGTCATTCCGGATTGATTTGATATGTTTCAGCGCACAATATAGAAGTTGGAAGATTTGAAAACTCATAATTCGATTCGATGCACAATTCGTAATTTCGGCGTTGTTTGACATGGTTTGAAGCCTCGACTAAGTTCGTATTGTATTATGGGACGTGTTGGTATATTTGGTTAAGGTTCCGAGGGCCTCGGGTAGATTTCGGAAGGTTAACTGATCAATTCGGACTTGAAGAAAAGCTGCTGGAATTTCAGGGCAGCAGCTGATGCTTTCGCTTCTACGGAAGTTTCATCGTAGAAGCGACCTCGCAAAAGCAACTAGAAAGGGAGCTGGACAGAGGCTGGCTTGAACTCGCAGAAGCGGACATTTCTGCGCACCTGCGCAATCGCAGAAGCGCAAGTAAGAACGTAGAAGCGAAGCTGGCAGCTTGCTGGGTTTTTTTCACAGAAGCATGAATAGTGATCGCAGAAGCATGAACAGTGCTCGCAGAAGCAGAGGCATCGGAGAAGCATGAACAGTGCCTGCAGAAGCGTGATCAGTGCTCGCAGAAGCGGAACTGGGCAGAAACATAAGGACCAAAAATCAGTCACTTTGCCATTTCGTTTTGGAAATTTTGGAGCTCGGTTCTTGGGCGATTTTGAGGAATTTTTCACGATTTCAACTCAAGTAAGTGTCCTATACCCGAAGGTATTTATATTTTATAAATCCATGGTTATATTCATTATTTAATTCGGAATTAAATGGAAGAAATCAAGATTTTTGTAAAATCTTCCAAAAACAAAAATTTTAGGATTTGGAGGTCGAGTTGTTATCGGAATTTGATAAAATTAGTATGGTTGAACTCATATCGGAATGGGTATTCGAATTTCATGAAAATTATATCGGGGTTCCGAGGAACGGGCCCCGCGTTGACTTTTGTTGATTTTTTGGAATAAATTTTTAAGTCGGCGTTTTATTATCCGAAATTATTTTTGATGAATTTTAATGAAGTTATACAATTAATTTGGATAGAGTTAAGCAGTCCGGAGGTCAATTCAAGTAAGAAGGCAATTTTGGAATATTGGCATAACTTCAAAAAGGTAAGTATCTTGCCTAATCTCGAGTGGGGGGGATTACCCCTTAGGCATCGAGTCTTATGTGCCATTTGTGAAATGTGAAAAGCCGTGTACGCGAGGTGACGAGTACGTACTCGGGATTATATGTGCAAAATATATTGGGTTAAAGTCTTAGACATATTGTGTAGTAAATTGGATAATTGTTGGCATTTATTAAATCATCTATTTGCCATGCCTCAATTCGTGTTTGTTGAATTTGTTTTTAAATGACAATTTGATGTGATTTTTACTTGTATATTAATGTGAATTCTATGAGTTTGATGATTTGATATTTCTTGGAATGTAATTTCATTATGAATTTTTTCTCTACAAATAATTAATTAAATAAGCTTAAGAATAGGTGTTAGTATATTTACCAAAATTTGTATAAAAAAAGGGTGTTGTCGTATGCTGAGTTATTTTTTCATCTCTGTTGTTGATTCGAGATTTTATACGCATTGTGTGGAGTCTTGGACTATTTATTGTGAAATTAATTAATTCTGTTATATCTTTAAAATTTGGTGTTGGCCATTAGGCAATTTGTGATGTTAATTGGTTTTTGTTATGTTGCCGTGATAATACTCCATGTAAATTGTTGTGTTATTTGAGTTATTATTTTGAGGATATAAGGGTGGCATTCCACTGTTGATATTATGTGGGTATAAGGGTGGCATTTCACCGTTGTTATGTGTGTTGGGATATTGTTTGGGCGGAGTGATAAGGGTGGCTATAGGAGAGATAAAGGCGGCTATAAGAGCGGCTATTGATATTGTCAGGGCAGAGGGATAAGGGAGGCTACTATAGGAGTGATAGGGGTGGCTATATGAGAGATAAGGGTGGCTATTAATATTGTTAGGGCAGAGGGATAAGTGAGGCTATTATAGGAGTGATAAGGGTGGCTATTGTGAGGGATGATATGTGATGATGTGGAGTTGTTGCGTTGGTGATTTGTTTGTGATGTTGTGATTTTTGTTGTATTTATTTTTATATCTTGTGCAATTGGTCTTGTTGTTGGTAAATTAGTAATAGTCTGATTTATGTTGAAATTGGGGGCCTACGGCTATTGCCAGGCAGATTATGATATGAAATGTGGGCAAGAGGTGCCGTGAGTAAATAATGATGATATTGGAACGTGAATTGTCCGTACAATTGTGATATGAAATGAGGACACGAGGTGTCGTGGCTAAATGATGATGATATTGGCACGTGAGTTGTTCGTGCGGTTGTGATAGAGAAATTTGGCACGAGGTGCCGTAAAAATATGAAAGTGGGGTGAACCCTTATTTTAAGGTTTTGAAATGAGGTGTCACATGGTGACTTCGAATTGAAAGAATTATATTTAAAATATTTATTTGGAAGGATTATTATTCAAAAAGATCTATTTGAAAGAATCAAATTCGAAAGATATTTATTTGAAGGAATTATATTTGAAAGAGATTTATTTGAAATAATTATATTTGAAAAATATTTATTTGAAGGGAGTATATTCGAAATATATTTATTGGATAGTATTATATCCTAAAGATTATTATTTGAGAAGTATATAGGCGAAAGATTTATATTTGAAAGACTTGAATTAATTGGGTGTACTTGTATTTATTATTTGTTGAGCAATATTAATGGTGTTTTTGTTGTCCCGCTGTGCAGATTACTGGTTGATTAGTGTTGCCATTATTGTTATTTGTTTCATATTATTTTGTATACTATATTGCACATGTTAATAGACTAGTGAGTGTCTTGACTATACCTCGTCACTACTCCGCTGAGGTTAGTCTTGATACTTACTGGGTACTGACTGTGGTGTACTCATACTACACTTCTGCATATTTTTGTGCAGAGCCCGGTATTGGAGATATCGGACTTGGACAGAATTAAAGCGGGATCGTAAGGATTCAAGGTAGAGCTGTTTGGTCATCGCAGTCCCTTGGAGCCTTTTTATTTTATTGTACTGTTAATGTTTAATCAAACAGTATTGAGTATTCGATCCTTGAGATCATTCTATGTATTCAGTTAGTGTTCGTGACTCAGTATTACCAGTCTTGGGAGATTTTCATATTTGTTTCCGTTGTTGGTTTTGATTACTTAAGAAAAAATAGCTTGAAATGTAATTGAAATCGGCTTACCTAGTCTTAGAGACTAGGTGCCATCACAACGCCTGAGGTGGGATTTTGGGCCGTGATAGAAATGGCCTAGGAGTATCGCCTCTACCAAAAGTACCCCTGCCTCCAGACGAGGCACCGCTAAACCCACCGGAATGACGAGGCCTCTTGTCAAAACCCTGACCTCCCCCCTGTGCAAGAACCATCTCGATCCTCCTTGCAACATTAGCAGCCGCCTAAAAAGAAATCTCACTTCCGGTCTATAAAATGGGTCTCATACTGAGTGACGGACATACTGCCCTGCAGGAGATGCTCGAACTGCCTGCGAAAATCCTCTCTCTGTGTGACAGGAAGGAACTGTTATAATTCTGTATTGCTGTAATAAACGATTAAACTTTCTGGAAAAACAAAATAAAAAGTTAGTAATACTTGTTTAACGAAATAGATTCTGAAAAACAAAAAACAGTATAGGAACAAATCGAGCCCACTGAATACACAGTGTGTCCTTAAGGAAATTATTCCCCTCAAGTACCCGAGGTGCTGGAATATATCCTCCCAGGATAGAACGATTTAACTCACCAGTGTATTGGTACCAAAAACTCTGATGAACTGCGAACCACTCAATGGTCGTAAAACACACTGAAAAATATTGTGCAGAAGAAGAAGAAGAAGAAGCTAAGAAAATTTCATAAGGAAATATTCTGGGATTCAAACTCTATTTATAGAGTTGCTGGCATTGTTTCTGAAAAGGTTTGCAACCTTTCAGAAACAGCCATGGCTGTTGAAAAAAAGGTGTTTGAAATATTGCGGGAAAAATATATTTGGTCATGGGTTATTCCGGATTGAATTTTTCGTTAATTAATTAATTAATTAATTAAATAATTGAAAGGAATTTTGTCCAAAAAGATTAATCAATCAATCGATCTTTGACCAAATCCGAATC
>AWOL01S0004869.1:0-10852 GCA_000715115.1 Nicotiana otophora | reverse complement strand
TTAATTGGCTGCTAAGTGATACTTCTCCTGCTGAAATTATTATATCATTCCCCTTCCCATGTCCCCTCCCAATTTATAAATTGTTATTTATTGTATTATTGTTGCTTCGTATTTGTATATACTTGTACAGGTTGTTTACGTACGTGTCTTGTCATAGCCTCGTCACTACTTTGTCGAGGTTAGGCTCGCTAGTTACAGAGTACATGGGGTCGGTTGTACTCATAATAGACTCTGCACTTCTTGTGCATATTTTGGAGTTGGCCCCAGCGGTGTACCATAGACGTCCTCGGATTCAGCTTCTCAGAGGAGACCTGAGGTATAACTGCACAACGTTCGTAGTTCTGAAGTCCCTTTTTATCTTATCTTAGCTTTGTATTATCTTTCAAACAGCTTCAATTTTATTCCGACCTTTATTCTATCATTCTAGTACCTCGTGCACTTGTGACACCAGATTCTGGGATGTATTGTGATGATTCAGTATTTATGGTCTTCCGCACTTTATTTCAGTAATTGAATTCTGTTTAATTTAATTTGCTTAAAAATGGTTAAGATTATTTTAACGTTGGCTTGCATAGCAAGTGCAATGTTAGGCGCCATCATGGTGCTAAAGGTGGAAATTTCCGGTCGTGACAAGTTGGTATCAGAGCACTAGGTACGGAGTCTGTACTTTTATCACTTATTTCTTTTTTTGTCGTGCAATTTTATTTTGTCATCAATGATTGTACCATTCTATTCTTATTCTCTCGAAGATGGAGAGAACGCGTAATACATCTACCCACGGACAAGGGCTAGAGCCCCCGGTGGTAACTATTACCCGAGGTAGAGGTCGAGGCTGAGGTCACACTACTGGTCGATGCAGAGGCAGAGGTAAAGCCCAGTCAATAGCTCGAGTAGCAGCACCTATTATAGAACCTCAGGTGGATTTGGAAGAAGCGGTTCCAGCTCAGACCATACCTGTTATACCAATCCAGGTCCCAGAAGGATTCACAGCTACTCCAGTACTTCAAGACGCTCTAGTCCGTTTGGTTAGCCTTATGGAGGGTGTGGCCCATAATGGTACATTTCCAGTGGCACCAGCCGTCTAACAGGCTGGGGGAGGAGCATAACTACCACTACTCCCACTCCGGAGCAGATGACTCCCCTGTATCAGGCTCCAGAAGCCCCGCCAGTTGGGGTAGTTCATCCAGTTGTTGCGGCACAGGCGGGTGATAGGCCTGTCATGTCATCTAAGGCCTTATTGAGACTGGATAAGTTTACTAAGCTCTTTCTAGTTCACTTCAGTGGCACACCTTCCGAGGACCCATAAGATTATTTTGACCGCTGCCATTAGGTATTGCGGAGCGTGGGTATAGTTGAGACCAATGGGGTCACTTTTGATGTATTTCAGATGACGGGTTCAGCCAAGAGATGGTGGAGAGATTATACGTTAAATAGTCCAGTTGTATCGCCTACATTGACCTGGGAGCAGTTCTCACGGATATTTCTGGAGAAGTTCCTCCCTATTAAATT
Source organism: Nicotiana otophora (assembly GCA_000715115.1). Taxonomy (NCBI): domain Eukaryota; kingdom Viridiplantae; phylum Streptophyta; class Magnoliopsida; order Solanales; family Solanaceae; genus Nicotiana; species Nicotiana otophora. The sequence continues at coordinate 9,343 of AWOL01S0004869.1, read as the reverse complement.
GAGAGAGGATTACCTCAGGCAATTTGAGCGTCTACAGCAGGGCAGTATGGCTACTCAGTATGAGACCCATTTTGTAGATTTAGCCCGTCATGGTCTCATTTTACTACCTATAGAGGGAGAGAGAGTGAGGAGGTTTATTGAGGGACTCACTCACCCTATCAGGCTTCAGATGGCTAAGGAGACCGGAAGTGAGATTTCCTTTTAGGCGGCTGCTAATATTGTGAGGAGGATCGCGATGGTTCTTGCACAGGAGAGAGGACAGGGGTCTGATAAGAGGCCTCGTCAGTTCAGTGGGTTCAGTGGTGCCTCGTCTGGAGGCTAAGGGTAATTTTGGTAGAGGCCATCCTCCTAGGAAATTTCATTCAGCGCTCCAAGCATCCCACAGTACTGCAGGTGGTCACGACCCTTACGTGTCTTATTCTACCAGCTAGCTTACAGTGCACCACCAGCTCCTATTGATATACCTCTGATCCGCCGTCATCATAGTGGTTATCCAGGTTGACATGGCCAGTTCCAGGGTCAACAGTCACAACAGCCGAAGACTTGTTATACTTGTGGTGATTTGAGACACATTGATAGATTTTGCCCTCGAGCATCAGGTAATTCACAGCAGCAGGGTTCCCATGCTATGATTCCAGCACCGGTTGTTCCGTCACCTGCCCAGCCATCTTGGGGTAATGTTCAAACAGTTGGAGGTGGAGGTCAGGCCATTAGAGGTGAAGGCCAGCCAATTAGAGGTCGTCCTAGGGATGCGGTTCAGAGTGGTGGGGCCCAACCCCAATTTTATGCTTTTCCAGCTAGGCCTGAGACTGAGTCATCCGATGCAGTGATCATAGGTATGGTTCTAGTTTGCCATAGAGATGCTTCAATTCTATTTGATCTGGATCTACTTATACCTACGTGTCCTCCTATGTTTCTTCATATCTGGTTGTACCTCTTGATTCTTTAAGTGCTTCTGTGTGTGTGTCCACACCGGCGGGAGATTCTATTATGGTAGATCATGTCTATCGTTTGTGTGTGGTTACTATAGGGAGTCTTGAGACGAGCGTGGATCTTCTACTACTTGGCATGATAGATTCTGATATCATCTTGGGTATGGATTAGTTTTCACCTTATCATGCTATATTGGATTGTTACACCAACACGATGACCTTAGCCATGCCGGGGTTACCTCGACTAGAGTGGAAAGGGACTCTTGGCCATTCTACCAGCAAGGTTATCTCTTATGTGAAGCTCAGTGTATGGTAGAGAAGGGGTGTCTAGCTTATTTGGCTTATATTCGCGATCCCAACGCGGAAGTTCCTTCTATGGATTTAGTTCTAGTTGTCCGTGAATTTCTATATGTATTTCCTACAGAACTAGCGGGAATGCCACCTGATAGAGATATTGACTTCTGTATTGATTTAGCTCCGTGCACTTAACCTATTTCTATCCCACCATACCGTATGGCCCCATCGGAGTTGAAAGAATTGAAGGAGCAGTTACAAGACTTGCTTGATTAGGGATTCATTAGGCCGAGTATCTCTCCCTGGGCTGCACCAGTACTATTTGTAAAGAAGAAAGATGGCTCTATGCGGATGTGTATAGATTATCGGCAGTTGAATAAGGCCATTATCAAAAACAAATATCCGTGGCCAAGAATTGATGACTTATTCGATCAGCTTCAGGGTGCCAGGGTGTTTTCAAAGATTGATTTGAGGTCTGGTTACCATCAGTTGAAGATTAGGTCATCTGATGTCCCTTAGACAGCTTTTCAAACTCAGTGTGGACATTACAAATTCCTAGTGATGTCATTTGGGCTAACAAATGTCCCAGCAACATTTAGATTTGATGAACCGGGTGTTCAAACCTATTTGGATGCTTTTGTGGCTGTATTCATTGATGATATCTTGATTTACTCTAGCAGTCAAGAGGAGCATAAGGAACATCGTCGAATTGTGCTTCAGACTTTGAAGAATAATCAGTTATATGCCAAATTTTCAAAATGCAAATTTTGGTTAGACTCAGTTGCCTTTTTGGGTCATGTTTTATCGGCAGAAGCCATAAAAGTTGATCCTAAGAAGATTGAGGCAGTTCAGAATTGTCTAGACCTACTTCAGCTACAGAGCTCCGGAGTTTCCTGCATTTGGTAGGTTATTATCGCCGGTTTGTGGAGGGGTTTTCATCCATAGCATCCCCACTGACCAAACTGACCCAGTATGGTGCCCCATTTAGATGGTCAGATGAATGTGAGTTGAGCTTTCATAAGCTCATGACCTCTTTGACTACAATGCCAGTGTTGTATTACCCACAGGTTCAAGATCTTATACGATGTATTATAATGCATCTTGTGTTGGGCTTGGTGCAGTATTAATGCAAGATGGCAGGTTGATTACATATGCATCACGACACTTGAAAGTTCACGAGAAGAATTATCATGTCCATGACATAGAATTGGCAGCCATTGTCTATGCACTGAAGATTAGGAGGCATTACCTTTATTGTGTCTCGTGTGAGGTAATCACTGATCATCGTAACGTACAATATCTGTTTAGGAAAAAAGATCTCAATTTGAGGTAGAGAAGATGGTTAGAGTTGTTGAAAGACTATGATATCACCATTTTGTATCACCCCGGAAAGGCCAATGTGGTGGCCGATGCTTTGAGTAGAAAGGTTGTATGTATGGGCAGTCTTGTGTATATTCCGGTTGGTGAGAGACCATTTGTTGCAGATGTTCAAACATTGGCTAATCAGTTCGTGAGGTTGGATGTTTCAAAACCCAGTCGGGTTCTAGCTTTCACAATCGCTCGATCTTCTCTATATGAGTTTAGCAGAGAGAGAAAGTATAACAATCCTCATTTTCTTATCCTTAAGTATACGATAAGACACGGTGGTGCCAAACAGGTTGCTTTAGGGGAATATGGAGTTCTACGGATGCATGGTCATATTTGTGTGCCCAATATGGATGGGCTTCGTGAATTAATTCTTGAGGAGACACACAGTTCCAGGTATTGTTGTTGGGCTTCCATGAACTCAGATAAAGTTCGACGCAGCATGGGTCATTGTGGATAGGTTTACCAAGTCATCACATTTCATTCCAGTAGCAGTTACCTATTCTTCATAGTGGTTATCAGAGATTTACATCCGCTAGATTATCTGCCATCATGGTGTGCCTGTGTCTATCTTTTCTAATCGAGGTACGTAGTTCACTTCACACTTTTGGAGGGCTGTACAGCGTGAGTTAGGCACGTGGGTTGAGTTGAGTACAACATTGCATCCACAGACAGAAGGACAGTCAGAGTGCACTATCTAAATATTGGAAGATATGCTTCGCGCTAGTGTTATAAACTTTGGAGGTTCTTGCAATCAGTTCTTGCCACTTGTGGAGTTTGCCTATAATAACAGCTACCAGTTGAGCATTCAGATGGCTCCATATGAGGCATTATATGGAATACGGTGTCGTTCACCAGTTGGCTAGTTTGAACCGGGAGAGGCTCGGTTGTTGGGTACCAATTTGATATAGGATGCCTTGGATAAGGTCAAAATTATTCAGCATCAACTTCAGATAGCTCAGTCTAGGCAAAAGAGTTATGCCGACCGTAAAGTTCGTGATATTGCATTCATGGTTGGAGAAAGAGTATTGCTACGGGTTTCACCTATGAAAGGTGTAATGAGGTTCAGAAAGAAGAGCAAGTTGAGCCCTAGGTATAGGTATATAGGACCGTTCGAAATTCTTGAAAGGGTGGGTGAAGTAGCCTTACATGCTTTCATTACCACCTAGTTTATCAGCGGTTCATATGGTGTTCCCTTTGTCTATGCTCTGGAAATATCATGGTGATCCGTCCCATGTGTTAAATTTCAGCTCAGTCCAATTGGACAATGATTTGACTTATGAGGAGGAGCCGGTAGCTATTCTAGCCTGACAGGTCCAACAGTTGAGCTCTAAGAGTTATCCATCAGTTCGAGTGCAATACAGAGGTCAGCCGGTAGAAGCATCTAACTGGGAGTCCGTGTTGGACATGCAGAGTAGATATCCACACCTTTTTACCAGCCTAGGTACTTTTTCTAATTCCATTCGAGGATGAACGCTTGTTTTCTAATTCCATTCGAGGAGAATGTGATGACCCAAAATGTCATATTTAATTTAAACATTCATTTATGTGTTATAAGACCTCGAAAAGCACTCCTCGACTTTCGTAAAAAGTCCGAATAAGTTTTTGCAAAGTTTTTATATGTAACATTGATTAAAATGTGAAATAGAGCTTTAAAACTCAATTGAGTTGACTTTGGTCAATATTTTGAGCAAACGTAGTTGGATCAGTGTTTTGACAGGTCCGATGGGTCCGTATTGTGATTTGGGATATTTGTGTATGGCTTGAATCGAATTCGGAGGTCCCTAGCTCAAATTATCGCTATTTAACAAAAATTAGAAATTTAAAGGCTAAAGATTTCCAAAGTTTGACGATGGATTTGACTTTTTGATATCGGGGTCGGAATCCAATTCTGGAAATTGGAATAGGCCCGTTATGTCATTTATGACTTGTGTGCATAATTTGAGGTCAATCGGACTTGATTTGATAGGTTTTGGCATCTAATGTAGAAGTTGAAAATTCTTAAGTTCCTTCAGCTTAAATTGGGTATGATTCGTGGTTTTAGCATTGTTTGATGTTATTTGAGGTATCGACTAAGTTCGTATGATGTTGTAGGACTTGTTGTTGTATTTTGTTGAGGTCCCGGGGGCTTTGGGTAGATTCCGAATGGATAACGGATAAAAATTTGGACTTAAGAATAATCTGAAATTTTGGCCTTCCGGTGTAATTGCACCTGCGGATTTTAGACCTCATATGCGAGCTCATAGAAGCGGACAGTCTGCAGAAGAGGATGAGGTGTAGCAGAAGCGGCCCACGCATGGCAGAAGCAAGAAAAAGGGGAAGGGGTAACCTTGCACAGAAGCCGACGCTTCTTCACAAAAGCGAGCCACCCACAGAAGCGACCCCAATTTCCGTAAAAGTGGAACTGCAAATGCGGTCAGATGTCCACAGATGTGAAAACGCCTGGACAGAACCCATAAAATCGGAAGCTAACCATTTTTACTTATTAATGAGTTTTGAGTCTCTGATTTAGGCAATTTCAAACGGATTTTTCATGACTTTGAATTGGGTAAGTTTTCTATAACCAAAGGTGATTATATTTCATAAATCCTTGTCTATATTCATCATTTATTTCAGATTTAGATGGAAGTAATTGGAATTTTTGTAAAACTTTCCAAAAACGAAACCTTTAAGATATGAAGGTCTATTTAACATCAGAATTTGATAAATTTTGTATGGTTGGACTCGTCTCGGAAAGGGTGTTCGGATTTCGTATGTTTTTTCGAGATTCGAGATGTGGTCCCCACTATTGATTTTTGAGATTAATTTCAGATATTATTTTGGAAAATTAGTAAATTCATATGGAATTAATTCCTACGATTTGTATTAAGTATATTGAATTGTTTATGACTAGATTTATGGATTTTAGACACGATTTCAAGAAAAGTTGTTTATTGGAATCTTGAATTTGGTTGCAAAGCGAGGTAAGTATTGTGGTTAACCTTGGCTTGAGGGAGTAGGCTTTATTTGTCTATTTTCTACGTGATTTAATGTGCATGTACAACGTATATGCGAGGTGACGAGTACTTATGCGTTGTGGTTGAGTCAAAGCATGCTGGAGGAATTTATTTCATTTTGAATAATTGCTTATTTAATTAAGATATTCCTACTTAAGTTTATTATTGATTATTTTATCATTATTCATGAAATTTTTATTGATTTAGTTATTGTTGAATATGGTGAGAAAGAGTGTAAAAGCACAAAGGGTGATGTCGTGCCATCTTTATTATTTATACTATCATTGTCATGGTGAGAAAGAGTGTAAAAGAACGAAGGGTGTTGTCGTGTCAGTTTTGAGTGTAAACGCACGAAGGGTGATGTTATGCCATTTTTAGAGAGTGAAAAAGCACGAAGGTTGATGCCATGCCAAAAGAGTGTTAAAGCATGAAGGGTGATGTCGTGCCAATTACTATTATTTATTTATCAGTTTATGGGAGGAATGAGAGTAAAAGCACGACATGTGATTTTGTGCCATTTCCATATTATTAGTTGCTCATTTTATTATTGATTAATTAATTGGTTGCTAAGTGATACTTCTCTGGCTAAAATTATTATATCATTCCCCTTCGCATATCCCCTCCCAATTTATAAATTGTTATATATTGTATTATTGTTGCTTCATATTTGTATATACTTGTACAAGTTATTTACGTACGTGCCTTGTCATAGCCTCGTCACTACCTTGTCAAGGTTAGGCTCGACACTTACGGAGTACATGGGGTCGGCTGTACTCATACTACACTCTGCACCATTAAAGGCTTTTTCGTTAGCGAAGTCTCTTTCTACGGGGAATTCAAAAAGTTTTTTTGTACGCCAAACAAAAATAAATAAGTAATAAAACATTAGATNCATATTGACCTTCTTTTTTTATTTCCAGTATTATGGAATTTTCACACATCTTTTGCCTATCTCGATAATGTTTTATTTTAGGACGACACTATTAGCTCGAAAATAAATAGTAGTAAAAAGAATTCGTTTTGAACAATAGATGTCTTTCACATCCAGCTATAACAATGAGTAATTTTTTTATTTCTAAATGGCAGTTCCAAAAAAACGCACTTCGACATCAAAAAAGCATATTCGTAAAAATATTTGGAAAAGGAAGGGATATTCGATAGCATTAAAGGCTTTTTCGTTAGCGAAATCTCTTTCTACCGGGAATTCAAAAAGTTTTTTTGTACGCCAAACAAAAATAAATAAGTAATAAAACGTTAGAATAATTTGACTCAACTTGAAAAAAGAATTCAATTATTATCTAATTGAATAATTTAACGATTTCCCTTTCATATTGGATATTGATTAGCTCACCAATCAATACGTAATGGAACTCGCTTCGCTTTTCTGATTGATAGATAAAATAATAGAATTAGGAAATCCTCTATTTACTGAATAATAACTATTTTATTGACAAACGAATAAACATCATTTCTATTCCAAGGTGGGGAGTTTCATTTTCCCCATCGACCTATTTTCAGAATTCAATTAAAAAAATTCTATAATTCCATATCTAAGAAGAACGTATATAAAAATCTTTAGTGAAATTAGAGAAAGTTAATAACTCATTGAAACAAATTGATTCTATTTTGAAACTTGTGCCGATTTTGGAGTTGGTCCCAGCGGCATACCATAGACGTGCTCGGATTCAGCTACTAAGAGGAGACTTGAGGTATAACTGCATAGCGTTTGCAGTTCTGAAGTTCCCTTCTATCTTATCTTAGCTATGTTTTATCTTTCAAATAGCTTGAATTTTATTCAGATCTTTATTTGTATCATTCTAGTAGCTTGTGCACTTGTGGCACCAGATTCGGGGATGTATTCTGATGATTCGGTAGTTATGGTCTTACGCACTTAATTTCAGTAATTGACTTCTGTTTAATTTAATTTGCTTAAAAATGGTTAAGATTATTTTAACGTTGTCTTGCCTAGCAAGTGAAATGTTAGGCGCCATCACAGTCCTGAAGGTGGAAATTTCGGGTCGTAACATGAAGGTGAATTTGCCAAAAGGTTTCTGCAACAAAAACACATGAAGAAAAATAAATCAGCAATTCAAATGTTCATATTCTCACATGAGCCATGCCTAGGTTCTCCATCATTACATCACCCACCTAAGTTGTTTGATTTTTCAGATCCTATTGATCCGTCCATTTTATTAGGGCGGAGAGATTCTATGAACTCCAAGATTTTTGAAACTAAGGAGGTTCCATACTAGCACCTTTTGTTAAGTATAGCCTAGAAGTCACTAAGGCAATAATACTAGCACCTTTTGGGTAGAAGATGGTTGATTAGGCGTATGATTCTTGGGTATGAGAGTATTATCTATACATGCATGTACCAAAATGATTTGTGGGAAGATTGTTGAGCTTAAATAAGTAAGGATTGGGTTGTGGAGTGAATGAAATCTTGTAGAAGAACCTTGTAGTTAAATTGCACACCTAGTGTTTGATAAAAGGCTCAAATGAGTTGAAATCATGAATACCTTCATAATTTGTGTTCAATTTTGTTATGTCTCAAAATAGATTGGGATTCCTAGAATTTTCGGAACGTTGTAGTAATTTAAGGAAAGCTCAACTGAGGTATGTTGGCTAAACTTTCTCTCTTGGAATTGAATTTCATAATGTTCCTGTGAGTTTCAAATTATAGGTTGCGTATTAAAATGTTGTGGCTTTGAATCGTATTTCAAATGAAAGCTAGTATGCCAAATTGTGTGAGAAAATCTCAACATTCTTAAGACTCTTAATTGATCATGTGTACCTAAAGCCTTGATTGGAAATATATTATTGTTGATAACCTGTAAAGATGCTTGGAAATGAAATCAGTGAATTGGGGATATAAAGTGCGGCAAACGTGCCAATAGTAAAAGTTATACTCGTGACCAATGGTGCCAATGAACTGAAATAATGTGAGAAAGATTATGAAATGAGTTTTGACTCAACTATTTCAAAATTGACTTCGATAATATAATTGGCTAAAAGCTTATGAACTTAAATGATGCCTATATGTGGCTGTTATAGCTAATGTNTATCTATACATGCATGTACCAAAAAGATTTGTGGGAAGATTGTTGAGCTTAAATAAGTAAGGATTGGGTTGTGGAGTGAATGCAATCTTGTAGAAGAACCTTGTAGTTAAATTGCACACCTAGTGTTTGATAAAAGGCTCAAATTAGTTGAAATCATGAATACCTTCATAATTTGTGTTCAATTTTGTTATGTCTCAAAATAGACTGGGATTCCTAGAATTTTCGGAACGTTGTAGTAATTTAAGGAAAGCTCAACTGAGGTATGTTGGCTAAACTTTCTCTCTTGGAATTGAATTTCATAATGTTCCTGTGAGTTTCAAATTATAGGTTGCGTATTAAAATGTTGTGGCTTTGAATCGTATTTCAAATGAAAGCTAGTATGCCAAATTGTGTGAGAAAATCTCAACATTCTTAAGACTCTTAATTGATCATGTGTACCTAAAGCCTTGATTGGAAATATATTATTGTTGATAACCTGTAAAGATGCTTGGAAATGAAATCAGTGAATTGGGGATATAAAGTGCGGCAAACGTGCCAATAGTAAAAGTTATACTCGTGACCAATGGTGCCAATGAACTGAAATAATGTGAGAAAGATTATGAAATGAGTTTTGACTCAACTATTTCAAAATTGACTTCGATAATATAATTGGCTAAAAGCTTATGAACTTAAATGATGCCTATATGTGGCTGTT
>AWOL01S0004867.1:0-23058 GCA_000715115.1 Nicotiana otophora | reverse complement strand
GTCTCCCAGGTTGCCTCCTCCACAGGCTGACCTCTCCACTGCACCTTCACCGAAGCTATATCCTTTGACCTCAACTTCCGAATTTGCCGATCCAAAATGGCCACCGGCTCCACATCATAAGTCATATCACCCTCCAACTGAACCGTGCTGAAGTCCAAAACATGGGACGGATCGCCAACATACTTCTGAAGCATGGAAATATGAAACACTGGATGCAAACTTGACAAGCTGGGTGGCAAGGCAAGCTTATAAGCCACCTCCCCTATCCTCTAAAGCACCTCAAAAGGCCGAATGAATCGGGGGCTCAACTTGCCCCTCTTCCCAAACCTCATAACACCCTTCATGGGTGATACCTTCAGCAAAACCTTCTCCCCAACCATAAAAGACACATCACTGACCTTCCTGTCCGCGTAACTCTTCTGCCTAGACTGCGCCGTGCGAAGCCGTTCCTGAATCAATTTTACCTTATCTAATGCATCCTGGACTAAGTCTGTACCTAAGAGCCTAGCCTCACCCCATCTCAAACCATCCAACCAGAGATCTACACCTCCTCCCATATAAAGCCTCGTATGGAGCCATTTGAATACTCGACTGATAATTGTTGTTATATGCAAACTCCGCGAGTGGTAGAAACTGTTCCCATGAACCCCCAAAGTCAATGACATAAGCACGCAACATGTCCTCCAATATTTGAATAGTGCGCTCAGACTGCCCGTCCGCCTGAGGGTGAAAAGTTGTGCTCAACTCAACCTGAGTACCCAACTCTCGCTGCACTGCCCTCCAAAACTATGAGGTAAACTGAGTGCCCCTATCTGAAATGATGGAAACTGGGACACCATACAGGCGAACAATCTCTCGGATGTAAACCTCAGCCAACCGCTCGGAAGTGTAAGTAGTACCAACTGGAATGAAGTGTGCAGACTTGGTCAGCCGATCCACAATAACCCAAATAGCATCGAACTTCCTCGAAGTCCGTGGGAGACCAACTACAAAGTCCATGGTGATCTGCTCCCACTTCCACTCTGGGATTTCTAATATCTGAAGCAATCCACCCGGTCTATGATGCTCATACTTAACCTGCTGATAGTTGAGACACCAAGCAACAAACCCAACTATATCCTTCTTCATCCACCTCCACCAATAGTGCTTCCTCAAATCCTGGTACATCTTCGCGGCACCCGGATGGATGGAGTACCGCAAGTTGTGGGCCTCCTCAAGAATCAACTCCCGAAGCCCATCTACATTAGTCACACATATCCGGCCCTGCATCCTCAACACACCGTCACTGCCAATAGTCACATCCCTAGCATCACCTCTCTGAAACCTATCATGAAGAACGAGAAAGTGGGGGTCATCATACTGAAGCTCCCTGATACGGTTATAAAGAGAAGACCTGGAGACCACAAAAGCCAATACCCGACTAGGCTGCGAAATATCCAATCTCACAAGCTGGCCAGCTAAGGCTTGAACATCCAATGCCAAAGGTATCTCTACTGCTGGAAGGTATGCTAAACTCCCCAAACTCTCTTCCTGGCGACTCAAAGCATCGGCTACCACATTGGCCTTCCCCGGATGGTACAAAATAGTGATATCGTAGTCCTTAAGAAGCTCCAACCATCTCCGCTGACGCAAATTAAGATCTTTATGTTTCAATAGATATTGCAAACTCTGATGATCAGTATAGATCTCACAATGAACCCCATACAAATAATGGCGCCAAATCCTCAAGGCATGAACAATGGCTGCTAACTCAAGATCATGGACATGATAGTTCTTCTCATGGGTCTTCAACTGGCGCGAGGCATAGGTAATCACCCTACCCTCATACATCAGAACACTTTTAATGCCTATCCTCGAGGCATCACAATACACGGTGTAAGAACCTGAAGTGGATGGTAAAACTAACACTGGAGTTGTGGTCAAGGCAGTCTTGAGCTTCTGAAAGCTCTCCTCACACTCGTCCGACCACCTGAATGGAGCACCCTTTTGGTTCAGTTTGGTCAAGGGTAATGCGATAGACGAGAAACCCTGAACGAACTGACGGTAATAACCAGCCAAACCGAGAAAGCTCCAAATCTCTGTAGCTGATGATGGTTTGGGACAACTCTGAACTGCCTCTATCTTCTTCGGATCAACCTGAATACCCTCATGGACACCACGGGTCCCAATAATGCTACTGAACTGAGCCAAAACTCACACTTGGAGAACTTTGCATAAAGCTTCTCCTCCCTCAATCTCTGTAATACAATCCTCAAATGCTGAGCGTGCTCCTCCTGGCTATGAAAGTACACCAAGATTCATCAATGAATACAACAATGAATGAGTCCAAATAGGGCTGGAATACACTGTTCATCAAATGCATGAACACTACTGGGGCATTGGTCAGCCCAAAAGACACCACTAAGAACTCATAATGGCCATATCGGGTCCTGAAAGCTGTCTTAAGAATATCCAAATCCCAAATCTCCAGTTGGTGATAACCGGACCTCAAATCAATCTTAGAGAACACCCTCGCTCCCTGAAGCTGGTCAAATAAATCATCAATATGAGGCAAAGGAAAATTGTTCTTGACCGTGACCTTGTTCAACTACCTGTAATCATTGCACATTCTCATGGAACCATCTTTTTTCTTACAAATAGAACCAGTGCGCCCCAAGGTGACACACTACGCCGAATAAACCCCTTATCAAGGAGTTCCTGAAGTTGTTCTTTCAATTCCTTCAACTCCGCCGGTACCATACGATACAGTGGAATAGAAATGGGCTAAGTGCCCGGCACCAAATCAATACCAAAGTCAATATCCCTGTCATGAGACATGCCCGGCAGGTCTACAGGAAACACATCCGAAAAATCGCGTACCACCAGAATAGAATCAATGGCAGAAGTCTCTGCACTAACATCCCTCACAAAGGCCAAATAGGATAGACAACCCTTCTCAACTATACGCTGAACCTTCAGGTACGAAATTACCCTACTAGGTACATAGTCTATAGAACCGCTCCACTCAACTCTTGGAAATCCCGTCATAGACAACGTCACCATCTTAGAGTGACAATCTAGAACAACATGACATGGAGATAACCAATCCATACCCAATATCACATCAAAGTCAACCATACTGAGCAGCAAAAGGTCCACTTGGGTCTCCAGACCCCCAATAGTCACCACACATAACCGATATACGCGGTCCACAACAACAGTATTGCCCACAGGAGTAGATACATGAATAACTAAAACTAAAGACTCACGAGGTATATCTAGAAAATGGGCGAAATACCAGGAAACATATGAATACGTAGAACCAGGATCAAATAATACTGAGGCATCTCTATGACAAACTGAGACAATACCTATAATCATAGCATCTGAAACAATAGCGTCTGGTCAGGCAGGGAGGGCATAGAAACGAGCCTGGCCACCCCTGATCTGCCTCCCCCTCTAGGGCGACCCCTAGCTAACTGACCTCCACCCCAAGCTGACTGGGCGGGTGGTGAGGTAACTGGTGCTGAAGTCAGAGGCTGACTCCTCTGCTGCGATAGACCTCCATGAAGACGAGGACAATGACTACACATATGCCCAAACTCCCCACACTTAAAACAACTCCCTGGTGCTGGTGGTGGGAACTGAAGGGAACCCCTAGCACCCGGATAAGTGGTAGAAGAACCTGGCATGGAAGAGCCCTGAATAGGTGGAGCACGGGATGAACTCTTAGCCTGAAGGGCACTAAGTAATGAGTGAACCGGATGAGAACTATAAGAACCATGGCCGGATGATGCACCACGGTGAAATGGCTGAGCTGACTGAGCCTGTCTGAAATGACGACCTCTATTGTGGTGGAACTGAGCCCCAAAAGGAGCACCGCTGAATCCACCCTGACCACGAGGCCTCTTGGCCTCCCTCTCAACCCTCTCCTGACTGCGAACCATCTCAATCAGCCGAGCAATGTCGATAACCTCATCAAAAGTAGCACCCAAAACACTCTCTCTAGTCATGAGCAACTATAGCTGATAAGTGAGACCATCAATAAACCTCATGATCCTCTCCCTGTCCGTGGGAACCAACTATATAGCATGATGGGCCAACTAAGAGAACCGCATCTTATACTCTGTCATAGACATATCACCCTGGCAAAGTTGCTGAAACTATCTACGCAACTCCTCTCTGCGGGATCGAGGCACGAACTTCTGCAAAAAGACCACGGAGAACTGCTGCCAAGTAAGGGGTGCTACGCCAATAGGCCTACGCCTCTCGTAAGTCTCCCACCATCTGAGTGCAGCCCCGAAAAATTGAAAAGTAGTGAAGGAGACCTCACAAGTCTCCAGAATACCAGCAGTACAGAGTATCCTCTAACACCTGTCCACAAAGTCCTGAGCATCCTCTCTCTCTCTCCGTGCCACTAAAAGGTGGTGGCTGAAGTCTCCCAAACCTCTCCAACCTATGTTGATCATCCTCAGACATAGTAGGAACCACATAATCCTGAGCAACTGCAACCGGCTGGGCTGGTGGTGCCCCCGATGTCTGGAGTCCCTGAAAAACCTGCTCGGGTGTGCGAGCGACGGGAGTCTGAGTGCCTGTACCTCCCCCAGCCTGAGAAGTGGCTGCGGCCGTCGAGATAGAGACCGCTTGAGCAAGGCCAGTACATGCTGTCATAATCTGAGCTAGGGCCTCCTGAAAGCCTGGAATCAGAATAGGCACAGGTGGTGCCTGTGTTGGTGCATCAACAACTGGAATCTGGTCCTAATCTGGGACAACTAGTGGATTTGTAAGTACTGCCCCAGCTGTGGTACGGGCTGCACCTCTGCCCCTACCACGGCCTCTGCCGTGGCCTCGGCCTCTCGCGGCCCTGGCTGGTGGTACTAGTGGCTGGCCCTCCTGACCGGTAGTACGAGTCCTCACCATCTGTGAGAGAATGAAACAATAAATGTTTAGTTACTAGAATCAATAGATGCGCACGACAAGAATTCAAGAATGTGGAATCTTCCTAAAGGTTTTGTAGCCTCTCGAAGATAAGTACAGACGTCTCTGTACTGATCTGCAAGACTCTACTAAACCCTCTCATGACTCATGAGACCTATGTAACCTAGGCTCTGATACCAATCTGTCATGACCCAAATACCTAACCTGTCGTGATCGCGCCTATCGTGGTACTAGGCAAGCCGACTCATTCCAAAACCAACCGATATTTTCATTTCAAAGATAATTTCAAGGCTATTTAGCATAAAACCCTTCGTAAAAAAGTTCAAATCAAAACAAAAGTGCGGAAAAAAAGCCCGACATCGGGGTATCACTAGTCATGAGCATCTACTACAATCTGTCTAACAATATCAAGGCTAAATCAGCCTGGAAAATAGCTAAATACAACTAAAGGAAGATAAGAGGGAGAAGAGCAGGGGCGGCGATCGCCAAGCAGCTACCTTGCTATCTCCGAGAAACATCTAAAACCAGAATAATCAACAACTGCTACCATGTCCAGCTACACCTGGATCTGCACACAAGGTGTAGGGAGTAACGTGAGTACGCCAAATGAGTAAGCAACAACAATAAATAAAGACTGAGAAGTAGTTACGAGCAATAAAGCATATGACGTTCATATCATGAAATCTCAGTAAAATACCACATGCTTTTAAAATTAGGATTTGAATAAAACATCTCGTTTAAACCCAGGTTTAGTAAAAATCATTTAAAGATATTTTTCAACAATTTTCAAACAGAGGAAAAATGCACAGGTGAGCAAAAATGATGAAATCATAAACAGCCCCTCGGGCAAGGCATCACTCGTATACAGCCCCTCGGGCAAACCTCACAGTCCCTCGTGCCACTCAAGCATACCTCATAATAACTCATGCCTCACAGTCACTCAGCACTCAGCACTCGGCGCTTGCACTCAGTAAGTACCTGCGCTCACTGGGGGTGTGTACAAACTCCGGAGGGGCTCCTTCAGCCCAAGCGCTATATCAAGCCAAATCATGGCATAAATCACACAGGCCCTTGGCTTATATCAAACATGCTGCAGCGTGCAGCCCGATACCATAAATATCCTCACAAATCAGGCCCTCGGCCTCACTCAGTCATAAACCTCTTAAGCCACTCGGGCATTTCAGTAAAAACAGGGCATTCAACCTAAAACACCATTTATATGGACCAAAATAGAGTAATAAAACTGAGTTATGCAATAAACAAGTATAACCATGACTGAGTATAAATTTTCAATCGAAAAATGGTGAGAGGATAGTAACAAAATGCCCCTAAGGGTCCAAAAAGCACTGGCACAAGGCCCAAACATGGCATTCAGCCTAATTTACAGAAACTTTTTCGAAAACATATAAGTATCACATAATTTCAACAAAATATGCAACTTTACAGTTGCTACGGGATGGACCAAGTCACAATCCCCTATAGTGCATGCCCACCCGCCCGTCACCTAGCATATGCGTCACCTCAAAATAGTAGAATGATACAAAACTCCGGGGTTTTATACCCTCAGGACTAGATTTACAATCGTTACTTACCTCAAACCGGTCAAATCTCTACCCCGCAATGCTCTTGCCTCTGGACTCAGCCTGCAAATGTTTCAAATCTATTCACAATCAGTACAATACCATCCATATACGCTAATGGAATGAATTCCATAAGAAAAACTATCAAATTAGCCCAAAACCCGAAATTGGCTCAAACTCGGCCCTCGGGCCCACGTCTCAAAATCCGACAAAAGTTAAAAAACTTGAAAGCCCATTCACTCACGAGTCTAGTCATACCAAATTTACCAAAATCCGACAACAAAATCCCCTTAAAAACCCCAAAATTCCATCTCAAGAAGTTTTCCACTTTTTCCCCAAATTTTCACCCAAATCACAATTTAGATGATAAAAATCAAGATAAAATCATGGAATTTAACCAAAACCAAGTGAGAAACACTTACGCCAATCAACTCCCTGAAAATCCCTTCAGAAATAGCCTAAATCCGTGGTCTCTAGCTCAAAATATGAAAAATGAGTCCAAACCCTCGATTTTGGAATTTAACACTGCTGCCCAGATTTTCCTTAATCACGATCGCGGAAAAGTCCTCGAGATCGCGAAGAACAACTTCGCCCCCTCAGAAATTTACTCTACGCGAACACGGAATTTCCCACGCTATTGCATGTCACTGCTTCCCAAACCTACGTGATCGCATCCTAACTCACGCGATCGCGTAGAGCATTCACCTCGCCTCTTCACCAGCTCGATACCTCTATGCGAATGCAGCACTGTCCACGCGTTCGCGAAGCACAACTTCACACACGCACGCGATCGCGTCCCAAACCCTGTGATCGCATAGAACAACTCGCCTCTGCCTCCAAATAATCCTACACGATCGCGGACCTACCCACGCGATCGCGTATAAGGAAACCAGAAAGTTCATACCAGCAGATCAACCATTTTGCAAAGTCCAAAAACCATCCGTTAACCATTCGAAACTCACCCGAGGTCCCCGGGACCTCAACCAAACATACCAAATAATCTTAAAACCTCATACAAACTTAGTCAAACCTTTGAATCACTCAAAATAACATCAAAACACCAAATTACCCTCAGATTCAAGCCTAAGAACTTCTAAACTTCCAAATTCCACAACCGACGCTGAAAGCTACCAAACCACGTCCGAATGATCTCAAATTTTGCACACACGTCACAAATGACACTACGAACCTACGCCAACTTCTGGTATTCCATTCTGACTCCGATATAAAATTTTCCATTCCCGACCGAAATCGCCAAATTTTCAATTTCGCCATTTTAAGCCTAATTCTACCACAGACCTCAAATCACATTCCGGATGCACTCCTAAGTCCAAAATCACCTAACAGGGCTAACAGAACCATCAAAATTCAAATCCGAGGTCATTTACACATAAGTCAACGTCTGGTTGATGTTTCCAACTTAAGTTTCTATTTCAGAGACTAAGTGTCTCAATTCACTCTAAAACCACTCCGGTATCGAACCAACTAACTCGATTTAACATAATATAGCTTAATAACACAAAAAGAAGTAGAAATGGGGAAAATGGGGCTATAACTCTCGAAACGGTCGGCTGGGTCATTACAGATTGTTTGAGGCAATGATGATTTTGTACTTTGTGATTGTGTGAAGAGGGCCGCGATAGCGTAGCTGTGCGAGTTTGTTATTCACGAATGCATGAAGAAGGCCGCGTTCGAGTAGAGTAAATGGAGGAGAAGTAGAGGTCACACGTTTTGTGCTTTACGATCGTGTGGACGAGTCCATGATCGCGTAGGCCTGTGAGAGTGAGCTTCGCGATCGCGTGGAACAGTCCGTGATCGCGTAGGGTTAAATCTAGGCAGTGGAAATTATTGCTTCGCGATCGCATGTGGTTGTTTGCGATCGCGTAGAGCAAATGACTGGGCAGAGAGTTTAAGTTCTGAAAATGGGACTTTATCCCATTTTTCATTCTTACCGATTTGGAGTCTTTACTTCAAGCAAAAATTTCTGCATATCAATCAACAAAGTATTCATATTTTATATATGCTGCAAAAACTAAGTTTATGAATGTATTTACACTTAAGGATAACCAAGTGCTAAAGGATATTTACAAAAGTTATTTCCATTCTCTCCATAATCATCACCAACCACCTCTGGAGGAGTTGAATACCCTTATTTGCGTTTCTAATCTGCATGTCCCCATAGACTTAAACCAAGATAGTCACGATAATATTTGATTGTAGTGGGCACCAATGTCATAACATCTTCACCCTTCATCAACATATCAACATATCTTATAACAAATGCGCCACAACTTTTGTTTCCTTTCTATTTTGGTGCTTCTTTCCAGTCAACCACAAATGGTTCATATGCATGCCTAAATGTAGGATGCAAGTCACCAAATTTACAATGCTCCAAAATTACAAGAATGAAATTCTTATAAGGAAGAACCTGCTCCACTATAACATCATACTCATCGCTCTTATACACCGAATCATATACATCTATGGTCTTCTCATTCAAGTCTAACACTACCAGAAAATAATGAGTGCTAGAATTTAATGGAATTTCACCATTTACCAAAACTACAGGAAGTCGGACCGGAATGAAAACATTTTTACAGATGTCCATGGAATCCCACATTTATGATTCTCACCCAATATATACTGACAAAGCCCAAATCCCAGTCCGGAAGGGTCATTCCAAAATTCAAACACATTCCAGTCTTTTGGATTATTAGTCCAATCCTTATATGCAAGATCCAAAGTGTCGTCAAAGCCCACATCAATTGTTGTCGAAGCAAATGGATAGTCATTGATGTGATATATATGCTTCTTCCTCAGATAATACAATAAAATATCTATGTGCTGAATAAAAAACATAAATAAATCTATGTCAAATATAATACAAAATAAAATCATGAATTCACAACGTAAAAGAGATATACATACCGCATCATGAAAACAATACTTATCATCTACAATCTCTTTAAAGAACATTCTAGACTGAATTTTCTCATTGTAAAGTTCATATGGCTTTGCTTGTAGTAAAGGATCTACTTTGTAAATATCAGTTACTCCCCTACAAAAAAAGACAGAACAAATATGAAAAACACAATAACAAAAGAATTATTAATAACATCTAAATCATATAAAAATACAATAAACAAATAACAAAACTTACTTTGGAAGATGACCTTCTCTCTTGTTTTCTTTTAAATATGTTTCAAAAGTTTCCTCCACCTTTATGATTAATTTCCGATAATGCCAGCAACATTTACGAACATATTTCAAACTCCAATTAACACCTTTACTTGTACCCTTATATGGAGATTTTAAATGCCAATTGGCATTACAAATTCGTTTTCCTCTACCAAGCAGTTCTTCTACTACATATGCACTTTGTCCAAACTGTGGTACTTGTCCTCCTGCAAATTCTTTTCCTTTATAGGAGCCAAAATTTACTTTTTCATTTTCAGTTTTTACCTCCTTTATATTTTTTATTTCAGATTTCTGTAACACCCCGAAAACTTTTGAAGAGTTTTAAGACTATTAAGAAGATTGACGGGTACTAATTATATTACTTCGGGTATGAACAAGACTGATAATTTGAATGATATCAATTTATCATGATAATATATGTATGAGGTGCATTAAGAATGGTTTATGGTCTAATAAGAGCCCTAAGGCTAAGTCAAGTTGATATATGATGGGATAAAGTTTTAAGTGAGTTCGCACAAGACCTAACTTCAAACGAGCATACCTATCAAGATATGAAGAGTTATATGGTGTATAACCTATCGAAAGAAAGGTCTATGTGTCTAGTTTCTATTGCTTCAAACTGTTTGTCATTTGGAGATTCCTACAAGAAGTTATGACCTTTGTACTAAAGGGTAGCAGAACAGCTACGCGAGTCTTGCGTAGCCTACGCAGCATAGCAGCGTAGCCTACGCACCATTGTGTAGGCAAATCCAGCAGCTTCAAGGGTCATTTTAAGGAGCTGAAAACGTGGGTTTAGAGAGAGAATGTGTTAGTTCTTCATCTTGGAATGTATTTCTAGAGAAAAGGAGGAGCTCTTCCACCATGGATACACTTCAAGGTAAGTTATTTTGGTATAAGGATGATTATATAACATCATTTAGTGATAACACTAATATTATTATGGATCAAATCCATAGAAAATTGGTTGAATCTTCAAGAAGACCAAAAAGAGAAAAAGTTAGATTCTGCCACCAAGAGGTAATCCCTTCACTTGAACTTTATATATATATCATATTGGAGTATGGGTAGCATGTTTATGAGTTTTATTTAAAGTTGTAATGGGATATTGTATGAACCCTAAGGGAGGGTCTTGAAAATGATATTTTGGGCAAAGAAAAAAAAAGATGAATAGTGATGAATTGATATAAAAGGGATTATTTTGAGTTTCTAATGATTCCAATAGACTTGATAACTTAATTGATGAATGAATTGAATAGGGAATCACCATTTGGACAAGATACAACACTAGTTCTTGAAATGGACGTTCTTGAACATAGGGTTTTATTGGAGAAGACAATGAATAGTGACTTAATGATGTTGGGTAATTAACATAGTATTATTAATGACTCCAAATGAGTATTAAATGACAAGAATGGAATTGAATAGGCTAATGGGTGAGCCCATTGGATAATTTGTGATGGTTGAAGGCTTGCTGTCGAATTTTGAAACCTACATGGATATTTATGAATCTTTTCGTATTTATTTTGATGTAGTTGGAATATCTAATGGTAGGTATTGAATTGTGGGTAATATTTGGACATTTTAATCAATTGGAGCATTGTAGTATTTTCGGATCTTGAAGGTTGAGGTAAGAATACTTCTAAACTTGGTTCTGAGGGTATGCATCCCCGAATTTGGTGTTATATAAATTGCTTGGAGGTGACGCACACGATAGTTAACGTGCGTGTGGACGTGCACCATAGAAATTGTGACTTGAATAAATTCTATGTAGTTGAAAAATTAAAGAATCATGTTATTATCCGTGTATCCTCCACGTGTTAGAGAAATTTAGCTGAGACTCCTATTAAAGATCATGTTTAGGCTACGTGCCGATATTTTGGGACCCATGGGGTCGAGTTATTGTTGAATTGATTGTTTTAAATTGCAATTCCATACTCAGTCATGTGCATTCATTTCATATCATATCTCAGTCTATGTTGCTATTTATTGATACATCATATTATCATTTTGGGCTGATTTTCATGACCTTTTGAGCCCAAGAGACTAGAGAGATTGATGACTAAGTGAGGCTGAGGGCCTAATTGTGAGGATATTTATGGGATCGAGTTGCGCGCCGCAACAATCCATATTGGTTATATATATATTATTATTATATGGATCGGGGTTGCCCGCCAGCAGCAGGCCTTATAGGCTTTATTATTATTACGGGATCGGACTGCACGCCGCAATAGGCCATATCGGCTTTATATAGCGCTTGGGCTGAAGGAGCCCCTCCGGAGTTTGCACACACCCCCAGTGAGCGCAGTTGATTTATATTTTGGGATGGATATTCCCTAGGCATGGATCTTGCCCGAAGCATTTATATTGAGGGATGGATCTTCCCTGGGCATGGATTGTCACGACCCAAAATCCATAAAGGGTCGTGATGGTGCCTGACACCACTATTTGGCAAGCCAACAATAAATACTTAATTGGGTTCTCANAGATATGAAGAGTTATATGGTGTATAACCTATCGAAAGAAAGGTCTATGTGTCTAGTTTCTATTGCTTCAAACTGTTTGTCATTTGGAGATTCCTACAAGAAGTTATGACCTTTGTACTAAAGGGTAGCAGAACAGCTACGCGAGTCTTGCGTAGCCTACGCAGCATAGCAGCGTAGCCTACGCACCATTGTGTAGGCAAATCCAGCAGCTTCAAGGGTCATTTTAAGGAGCTGAAAACGTGGGTTTAGAGAGAGAATGTGTTAGTTCTTCATCTTGGAATGTATTTCTAGAGAAAAGGAGGAGCTCTTCCACCATGGATACACTTCAAGGTAAGTTATTTTGGTATAAGGATGATTATATAACATCATTTAGTGATAACACTAATATTATTATGGATCAAATCCATAGAAAATTGGTTGAATCTTCAAGAAGACCAAAAAGAGAAAAAGTTAGATTCTGCCACCAAGAGGTAATCCCTTCACTTGAACTTTATATATATATCATATTGGAGTATGGGTAGCATGTTTATGAGTTTTATTTAAAGTTGTAATGGGATATTGTATGAACCCTAAGGGAGGGTCTTGAAAATGATATTTTGGGCAAAGAAAAAAAAAGATGAATAGTGATGAATTGATATAAAAGGGATTATTTTGAGTTTCTAATGATTCCAATAGACTTGATAACTTAATTGATGAACGAATTGAATAGGGAATCACCATTTGGACAAGATACAACACTAGTTCTTGAAATGGACGTTCTTGAACATAGGGTTTTATTGGAGAAGACAATGAATAGTGACTTAATGATGTTGGGTAATTAACATAGTATTATTAATGACTCCAAATGAGTATTAAATGACAAGAATGGAATTGAATAGGCTAATGGGTGAGACCATTGGATAATTTGTGATGGTTGAAGGCTTGCTGTCGAATTTTGAAACCTACATGGATATTTATGAATCTTTTCGTATTTATTTTGATGTAGTTGGAATATCTAATGGTAGGTATTGAATTGTGGGTAATATTTGGACATTTTAATCAATTGGAGCATTGTAGTATTTTCGGATCTTGAAGGTTGAGGTAAGAATACTTCTAAACTTGGTTCTGAGGGTATGCATCCCCGAATTTGGTGTTATATAAATTGCTTGGAGGTGACGCACACGATAGTTAACGTGCGTGTGGACGTGCACCATAGAAATTGTGACTTGAATAAATTCTATGTAGTTGAAAAATTAAAGAATCATGTTATTATCCGTGTATCCTCCACGTGTTAGAGAAATTTAGCTGAGACTCCTATTAAAGATCATGTTTAGGCTACGTGCCGATATTTTGGGACCCATGGGGTTGAGTTATTGTTGAATTGATTGTTTTAAATTGCAATTCCATACTCAGTCATGTGCATTCATTTCATATCATATCTCAGTCTATGTTGCTATTTATTGATACATCATATTATCATTTTGGGCTGATTTTCATGACCTTTTGAGCCCAAGAGACTAGAGAGATTGATGACTAAGTGAGGCTGAGGGCCTAATTGTGAGGATATTTATGGGATCGAGTTGCGCGCCGCAACAATCCATATTGGTTATATATATATTATTATTATATGGATCGGGGTTGCCCGCCAGCAACAGGCCTTATAGGCTTTATTATTATTACGGGATCGGACTGCACGCCGCAATAGGCCATATCGGCTTTATATAGCGCTTGGGCTGAAGGAGCCCCTCCGGAGTTTGCACACACCCCCAGTGAGCGCAGTTGATTTATATTTTGGGATGGATATTCCCTAGGCATGGATCTTGCCCGAAGCATTTATATTGAGGGATGGATATTCCCTAGGCATGGATCTTGCCCGAAGCATTTATATTGAGGGATGGATCTTCCCTGGGCATGGATTGTCACGACCCAAAATCCATAAAGGGTCGTGATGGTGCCTGACACCACTATTTGGCAAGCCAACAATAAATACTTAATTGGGTTCTCATTTTAGTATTTTTTAAATCATATTTTCCTTCAATTAAATATTAAAAGGTGGAATTTACAGAATAAATAATAATATTTTTAACAAATTCAATATAGAACAACCCATAACCATCCCAAAACTCGGTGTCACAAGTGCATGAGCATTAGCTAGGAATATAAAATAAAATACAACAGCTGTCCGGAATACAAATTGGACAGAAAAAATGTATGTACTCTGAAGGAGACTCTGCCGGCTGCGGATCGTAGTATAGAATGCAGCTCACCTAAATCCCCGCCATAACCGTGCCTCTACGCGCACAAGGCCACTAAACATATATGTACATGCACAAACATGTGCAGCAAGTGTAGTATGAGTACGTAAATCAACGCATACCTAGTAAGTATCCTACCTAACCCCGAAGAAGTAGTGACGAAGGGTCGTCTTCGACACGTACTATGAGTCATAAATAGGATATCAATGATATAACTAGGCATGGATTACGTAGAACGGCTGTAAGCTCAATGTCATGAAATAAATAAACAATTCTTTTGTTCATAAGAAATTTCCAAATTAATTTCCCATTATTTAACAATTTATCTCAGGCCGAGGAGGCAAAATTATTTATTATAAATTCCGAAGCAATCAAGTTCAATCATGCGCAAATCTTGTCGAGGTTGTATGGCCCGCTCCAGCATAAATATTTAAACTGTGCTCTACCGAGGGTCGAACGGCGCGAACCATAGATGGATTTATTTAATCTGCCGAGGCGTTCGGCCCGCTCCACAAAAGATAAACACATTCAACAGTCAATCCAGGATTCTTTAAGGAGCAATTATCCAAGAAAATGTCAATTCTCATTTAATGGTCAAGAAAAACGAAGTTTAACCTTTTAAAAATGCATTTACCAAGTTCAATATGATTTAAGTAATTTAAATTAACAACAAGGTTGAAAATATTGCAAGCATAGCATGGTTTGGGTCCTGAACTACNTATTTTGGGATGGATATTCCCTAGGCATGGATCTTGCCCGAAGCATTTATATTGAGGGATGGATATTCCCTGGGCATGGATCTTGCCTGAAGCATTTATATTGAGGGATGGATTTTTCCTGTACATGGATCTTGTCTGAATCATTGATATTTGGGGATGGATCTTCCCCTGGGCTGGATTGGCCTTATACATTACTAAGTGATTGACTGTCAGTTGATGGATATACATATATATTTGGGATGGATCTTCCCTGGGCTGGATTGGTCTTATACAGTACTGAGTGACTGACTGTCAGTTGATGGATATACATATATATTTGGGATGGATCTTCCCTGGGCTGGATTGGTCTTATACAGTACTGAGTGACTGACTGTCAGTTGATGGATATACATATATATTTGGGATGGATCTTCCCTGGGCTGGATTGGTCTTATACAGTACTGAGTGACTGACTGTCAGTTGATGGATATACATATATATTTGGGATGGATCTTCCCTGGGCTGGATTGGTCTTATACAGTACTGAGTGACTGACTGTCAGTTGATGGATATACATATATATTTGGGATGGATCTTCCCTGGGCTGGATTGGTCTTATACAGTACTGAGTGACTGACTGTCAGTTGATGGATATACATATATATTTGGGATGGATCTTCCCTGGGCTGGATTGGTCTTATACAGTACTGAGTGACTGACTGTCAGTTGATGGATATACATATATATTTGGGATAGATCTTCCATGGGCTAGATTTGCCTTATACAGTAATGAGTGACTAACTATTAGTTGATAGATATACATATATATTTGGGATGGATCTTCCCTGGGGTGGATTGGCCATATACAGTACTGAGTGATTGAGTATTTTAGATTGTGAGTACACAGAGTTTTCACTAAGGTGCATCACATACAGTATGTACATTGGCATGTAGATATAGAGATGTCATATTCCTCGTATTGTTCAGGATTGATTTGTTTTATTTGTACTGAAAGCAACTATTGAACTTGCAAGCATGCCTACATTTCTGTATTGTTATTATTTATACTGGACTGTACCTGCGTAGCTCGTCACTACTTTTAGGCCAAAGTTTAGTCTTGTTACTTATTGAGTTGGTTGTACTTATACTACACTATGCACCTCGTGTGCAACCAGGTGCTTTCGGACACGACGACCGTTAGATCTTAGAGTGCTATCAGTTGGAGACTATCAAGGTAGTTGTCTGGAGTTCGCTGACCTTGACTCCCTTTCTTTCAGTTATTGCACTGTTCTATACTTTCAGACAATTCTTTGTCAATCAAACTTTGTATTCATATTAAATGCTCATGTACTCAGTGACACCGGGTTTTGGGAGTGTTTATATATGTAATTGTGAGATTTCTTCTGCTGAATTTAAATATTATGTTTTAAAACTTAAAAAGATATGGTGGTTTATTGAGATTGTCGGCTTGCCTAGTATTGAGATAGGCGCCATCATGACAGGTGAGATTTTGGGTCGTGATAAGTTGGTATCAGAGCTCTAGGTTACATAGGTCTCTCGAGTCATGAGCAGGTTTTGTAGAGTTTTGCGGATCGATATAGAGACGTCTGTACTTATCTTCAAGAGGCTGCCAAACCCTTAGGAAAATTTCACTTTCTTGTATTCTATTGTGCGGAATTGATTCATCTTGAAACATAACTCTTTGAATTCCTTCCACGCATTCGTGTGCGCATGGGAGCGCTCAATATCAGCTTTGCATCGCTGGCTTGTGATTCCATGAACAAGGTTCGAGATGCGTATTCTGTGTTTTGGTGATGGACCAGTCTAGAGGACTTGAGGCCATGTTTAAACCGCAACTTAGACTCGGCAGTTTCGGTTGTGAGAACTTGTACATTAAGACTCATATGTCCGATAATGTTCCTACGAGAAGAATTTATGGCTCGATGAGCGGTTAAATGGCAATATGATAAGTATGATGTGATTGCGGGATGTGTTAAGATGGTTTGAATGTGACGAGAAGTGTATACCTTTTGATAAAAAAAAAGAAAAAAAGGGTGCTTGGTGTCTGTCATAATTTGACGTATAGTCTTGAGTATGAATGTGTTGAAGGATATTTCACGTTGTTAATTGTGGGACAAATTAAATTCTCATATCTTGTTACTGAGTTTGGAATTGGAAAGATTAAGTGATTGCGTAGTAATTGTGGCTGCGAAAGGGTATAACAAGATGCCAATTTGAGGCTAAGCAGGTGGGTTATCTCCTGCGGAGTAATCTACGTAGGTGTGTTCCTTATAATGTTGAGTGGAGAGTTTCGTTTCTACTAGTAGAGTGTATGTGTTGATATTTTAATTTGAATCTGGTTGAGAAAGTTAACCTGACTGTCACGAGAATGAAGGCGAGCTTAGTAGATGCATTGAGGTATTTTATGCTTTGTGTTACCTGAGCTTGTGAAGAATTTTGTTGAACTGGCTGAAGTATTATGGCAGTAATAGAGTATAGATATTGTGAGTTATGGAATGTTTTGTTCTATGGCTTTGAGCCATGTGAGGGAGCCTACTATTGACGATTTGATTTCATGGTTATGTGTTGTACTGGTTTCGGTTGGAGGCATACATGTGAATCATTTATGGCTTGCAGAGATTGAGATAAAGGATGAATCGAGTAATGAAATTCCTGGATACAGGTTATATTGCACTTTATGAGTATTTTATTTAAACTCAGTGGAGGCACTAATTGAGCCATGTGCGGGTATCGGGGCAAGTATTCATACTCAGAAGAATGCTTAGGCAAAGATATGCCTAGAGTTGACTGTTAAGCATAAAGTTATAATGTTTCTCGTATTCGTACCTTTGTCGAGAACTATCTAGGCTACACTTGAGGTTACAAAGAGGCTAATTTCCTGAATAAATTGGGTAGCTACTATTTCTGTGTTAACTTACCGATTTGAGTTACGATAGCACACTTTGCACATGCCTACTCTATGGCGTGTTATTTATACCAGTCCAGGAGCATGTGAATTTTATTTCATTTATCATATACATGTGTACTTATTTGATTGCTCCTGCATTATATGCTTGGACTGGAGGCTTGTGACCATGCCGGGCGATTGATATTATTAGCATGTGAGTTATCCGTACGGGTCCAGACATTTATGTTATTGGCACATGAGTTGTCCGTATGGGTCTAGATATTGATACTTTAGCACGTGAGTTTTTCGTGCGGTTGATGTTAATGTGAGCTCTGGAAGAGCTGGTTATCGTTGTTAGATTCGTGTGTCTTGGTTCTACTATATATGATGAGCTTATAGCATTGCAGTTATGGTGGTGATTGTTTAACTTGCAATACGGTTCTATTCTTTGAGACATTTTCCATTTTTGGGTACACGGATTGCGCAGTTGTGGCTTGAGTTATATTGGCTTGGCATGAAATGAGGCAAGAAAATATTATATTATGCATATTCCCAAATACGAAATACTTTTGTAAACCAAAATAATGTGCTCTAGTAAGAAGCACGGGCTCACAAAAGAAAAAGAGACTAAATGGTGCAAGTATTATCCTAATAACATTGTCACTTGGAAGTTGGAAGCCTATTGTAACGACCCAGCTGATCGTTTTGAGTATTACAACCCATTTCCCCCATTTACTGCTCAATTTATGCCTTACAATTGATTTATGACTAATCGTCTTAGTCGGTTCGGGCCCGGAAGGATTTCTGAGTGAAATGAGACAGTTAGTCTCCTAATTGAAAATTTACGCTGGAAAAGTTGACTGGATATTCACTTATATGTAAACGACCTCGGAATAGAATTCTGATGATTCCAATAGCTCCGTATAGTGATTTTAGACTTAAGAGCGTGTCCGAAAAATTATTTGGAGGTCCATAGTGGAATTAGGCTTGAAATGGTGAAAGTTGAATTTCTGGGAAGTTTGACCGAGGGATTGACTTTTTGATATCGGGGTCGGAATCCGATTCTGGAAATTGGAATAGGTCCGTAATGTGAAATGTGACTTGTGTGCAAAATTTGAGGTCAATCGAACGTGATTTGATAGGTTTCGGCGTCGTTTATAGAATTTAGAAATTTCGAAATTCATTAGGCTTGAATCCGTGTGTAGTTCGTATTTTTGAAGTTGTTTGAGGTGATTTGAGAGTTCAACTAAGTTCGTAATGGGATATAAGACTTGTTGATATATTTGGTTGAGGTCTCAGGGACCTCGGGTTGAGCTTGGGTGGTTAACGGACCAAGGTTCAAAGTTGAAGAATTTCTGGAGGTATGCTGGTTCTGCTGTTTTCGCACATGCAAACATGGACTCGCAGGTGCGACGACTTAGGCGTAGGAGCGAGATGGCTGGAAGTTGAGGATTTTTGCATCTGCGATGTCTTTCCCGCAGATGCGGCCTCGCAAATGCGATGGTGTCCTCGCAGATGTCCAAACTAGGCAGGCGAGTGAAGTCGGCAAATGCGACATTTTTCTCGCACAAGCAGAGGCGCAGGTGCGCAAATATTGTCCGCAGATGCGGATTAACTGGACAGAACCCTTTAAGTTCGAGGGTTCGTGATTTTTCACCCATTTTTCGGATTGTGGAGCTCGGTTTGGGCGATTTTGGAGAGGAATGTTTCCACACATCTTAGGTTAAGTGTTCTTGACTCCCTTGTGAATTTATTTCATGAATTAATCTTCATTTTTTGTGTATGATTATCGAATCTTCAAGAGAAATCGAAGGAAATTTCTATAATGTCACAAAACGAATTCTTTTGAGTTTTGAATAACGATTCAGAATCGGATTTGAGTAAAATTAGTATGGTTGAACTTGTAATTGGATGGATTGTCGTATTTTGTGAGTTTCGTCGGATTCCGAGACGTGGGCCCCACGGGTGATTTTTGGGGCGTAATTTCGGATTTTGTGGAAGATATTAGTATTTTGATATGGAATTAATTCCTATAATTTTTGTGGGCTAAATCAAATTAATTGTGACTAGATTCGAGCCGTTTGGAAGTTGATACGCACAGAATGAAATTTCGACATTGAATTTGGTTTGTTCGAGGTAAGTAACTCTTCTAATATTGGATCTTACTGTATGAACCCTCAATACATGTATTATGTGATTTATTGGGAGGTGACGCGCATGCTAGGTGACGGGCGTGTGGGCATGTACTATGGCAATTATGACATAATTGTTTTCGTGGAATTTTAGCGTAAACTAATCTTGGCATTTTCCTTGTATTGTCATATGTTAAAGGAATTTGAGCTGAGAATCATATTGAAAATCATGCTGAGACTATGTGCCAGTATTATTGAGACCCACAGAGGTCATATTGTTGTTGAATTATTTGTTTAAATTGAAATTTCATACCCAGTCATGTTCATTCATTTCATATCATCTCTCAGTCTTTGTTGCTATTTATTGATTCATCATATCATCATTTTGGACTGATTTTCATGACATTGCGAGCCCGAGAGACTGGAGAGCTTGATGACTGAGTGAGGCCGAGGGCCAGATTATGAGGATAATTATGGGATCGGGTTACACGCCGCAGCAGGCCAGATTGGCTTATTATAGCACGTGAGTTGTCCGTGCAGATCCAGATATTATGATAGCACGTAAGTTGTCCATGTAGTACGTGAGTTGTCTGTCCGGATCCAGATATTATTATAGCACGTGAGTTGTCCGTGCAAATTATAGCGCTTAGGCTGAAGGAGCCCCTCCGGAGTCTGTACACACCCCTAGTGAGCGCAGGTACCTACTGAGTGCGAGTGCTGAATGCTGAGCGATTGGGAGGACTGAGTGACTGGGAGAACTGAGTGACTGGGAGGACTGAGTGACTGGGATGACTGAGTGAAATGTTACTCTGAGAGTATGCCTATGTTTTTATTACTGAGTTGCATCGCATTGACATGCACACATGACATACAGGCTTAAAGATGTATTTTCCTTATGCTGTATAGTATCACATCATTCATGATTTCTCACTCATGTTGACAGATGGGCATAGTGATGCATTTGTTTTACACGAGTTATCTGGAAAGAAAATGAAACATCTTATTTATTATTGAAAGGATTGTTTTTTGGAAAAATCATTATTTTCAAACTTATTCACATTTTTGGCAAACTTCGATAAAAGATTTGGGTTTTCACTATTTTATTTGAAAGGAAGAACTATTTTTTTTGAAATTATGATTTAGATGAGCATTTTATCTCTCAGTTACTTCTTATATTATTTTCTTTACGTTGTTATGGACTGTTGTGGACTATTAGTTTTGGACCCGACCTTGGTAAAGGCTCGTCACTACTTTCAACCTAAGGTTAGGTTTGTTACTTATTGAGTACATGGGGTCAGTTGTACTCATACTACACTTATGCATCTTACGTGCAGATGTTGGATGCTGATGTTGTTGTGTTCGTTGTGAGCTGGATCTGAAGATGTACCTGTATTCCGGTTGTAGCTGCCTCTTGTTCATGGTAGCCTTAGATTTACAACAATCTGTTCATGTATATTTCGAACAAATGATGTATTATTTCATATCGATTTTGTGAATTCTATTCTTAGAAGCTCATGATTTGTACTACCAGTTCTTGGAGAATGTATAAGATTAAGATCTTTATTTAGTTTAGTTACTTTAATAATTGTTATTGGAATTGGATAGTTGAAAGTTGGCTTACCTAACGGGTTGGGTTAGGTACCATCACGACTAGTTAGATTTTGGGTCGTGACAAGGTGGTATCAGAGCCCTAGGTTCATAGGTTCTACAATTCATGAGCAAGTGTCTAGTATAGACTTGCGGATCGGTGTGATGACGTCCATACCTATCTTCGATAGGCTACAGGGCATTTAGGATATATACTTCCCATCTTTCTTTCCTTATCGTGTGTAATTGATTCTGCTTGAGACATAACTCTTTGAATTCCTTTCACGCATTCGTATGCACACATGAGTGCTCGGTATCAGATGTGCATCGCTGGCTTATGATTCTATGAACAAAGTTTGAGAGTGTATAATGTGTTTTGGTGATTGGCTAGTCTGGAGGTCTTGAGGCCATTGTTAGACTGCAACTTAAGCTTGGTAGCTTCAGTGGTAACTGTATAATTGGACTAATATGTCCGGTAATGTCCCTACGAGTGGAATTTATGGCTCGATGAGCGGTGAAATGACTTTGTGATGAGTATGATGTAACTGCGGGATGTGTTAAGACGATATGAATGTGGCAAGAAGTGTTTCCTTGAAGTGTGAAGGAAGGCCATTGGGTGCTTGATTTTCGTTTTGATATAACGTACAGTCTCGAGTATTAATGTTTTGAAAGATCTTTCACGTGTTAAATTTTGGGACAAATTAAATTCTCATGTTTGGTTAATGAGTTTGGACTCAGAAAGATTAAGTGATTGCATAGTAATTGTGACTGCGAAAGGGTATAACAAGATAATAATTTGAGGCTAAGCATGTGGGTTATCCCCTGTGGAGTAATCTACGTAGGTATGTTTCCTTATATGTGAGTGGAGAGTTTCTTTTCTGCCAGCAGGACGTATATGTGGAGATTTGAATTTGAAGCTGGCTGAGAAAGTTGACTTGAGTTTCAAGAGAATGATTGTGAGCTTAACGGATGATTTGGGGTATTTTTATGGTTGGCGTAGCATGAGTTTGAGAATAAGTGTCGTTGAACTGACTATGGCATTATGGCATTAATAGAGTATGAGTATTGTAAGTGATGAAGTGTTTTAATCTATGGCTTTGATCCAAGTGGGGGAGTCTGCCGCGGACAAATCAATTCATGGGTATGTGTCAAATTTTTGTTTTGGTTTGAAGTATACTTGGGAATCAGTGATGACTTGCAGAGGTGGAGTCCAAAAATGCCTCGAATAAGGAAATTCCTGGATACGGGTTATATTGCACTTATGAGTATATGAAAATCATGGGATGAGTGAGTTGTTAATTGTGAATGATATAGTGCGCAC
>AWOL01S0004865.1:65812-76296 GCA_000715115.1 Nicotiana otophora | reverse complement strand
AGCTGCCCTTCATATTGCATCAAATCCGGTGTTCCATGAGAGAACTAAACACATTGAGATTGATTGTCACTTCGTCAGAGAAAAGATACTTTCAGGAGAGATTGCTACAAAGTTTGTGAGGTTGAATGATCAACTTGTAAATATTTTCACCAAATCTCTCACTGGTCCTCGTATTGGTTATATATGTAACAAGCTCGGTACATATAATTTGTATGCACTAGCTTGAGGGGAAGTGTTAGTTTACAACATGTATATAGTGTAGTATTGTCCCACATTGGTAGAGGTGTAGTATGTCCTTGTATAGTATAGCTATAAATAAGGACCTATTATATTGTATTGTTCATTCAATATCAATAACATATTTTTTCCCGTGCCTTTTCACAGATGATATGAGGTTCGATTTTTGTTATGGGAGTTGGAATAGTTCCGTCGTGTCATTTGGGACTAGAATGTAATATTTGAGGTCATTCCGGGTTTTTAGTCATATTCGACGTAAGTTTTGAATTTGGAAATCTGGATTAGTTCCTTATGTTCAAATTGAGGTGCGGTTCATGGCTTTGTTATTGTTTGATATGATTCGAGGCCTCGAGTACGTCCATGTTATGTTTTGGGAATTGTTGGTGTGTTTGGATAGGGTCCCACGGGCCTCGGTCGTGTTTACGATTTATTTTTGATCAGTTTGTGTTATGCTGACATTGCTGAAGATTGCTGAGTCTTGTGTTTTCGCATCTACGGAATTGTGGTCACATATACTAAGCCGCAAAAGTGGATGATGTTACACAGAAGCGGACTGGGCTGGAGGCAAGTGGAAGACTACAGATACAGAAATTTGAATGTAGAAGTGATTTCGCAGAAGCGGTAGGAGCACCGCAGACGTTGTTGGTCGGGGAATAAGCCATTGTCGTATCTCCAATCGATTTTCCGCAAATCCGACATTTTGGACTGCAAATGCGGAATCACTGGACAATCTATAATATTTTGAGGGTGTGTCATTTTTCATTATTGGGAGTTATGGAGCTTGGCTATACACTATTGTTGGAGGCATTACACAACAATTGAAAGGGTAAGTACACTAATGGATTTTGGTGTTAGCTATTTATTATCCATGGATTATTACACCTAGTTTATGTGAATTAAAGGTGGAATTTGGTGGTTTTTGACTATGGTTTTGGAGAGTGGAAATTGACGACTTGAGGTTTGGATTTGGATGAAACACACATATTTGGACTCGTATTGGAATAAGTGTTCAGAATTTGTGAGTTTTGTCAGGTTCTAGGGTACGGACCCAAGGCTGACTTTGTATAATGGCATCAAAATCTTAGCTTTACTATTTAGGATTGCTTTTTATAGCTTCTATGTATATTATAAAGTTGTTTTGGCTAGATGCGAACCATCTGGAGGCTGATTCACGCGGGGAGGGCTTTCTAGAGTACTGATTTAGCTCGCCTTGAGGTAATTATCTTACCTAAACGTGGTTGAGGCACCAATTTCCTGAGTTATTAGTGAAAGCTACATGATATGGGTGGAACACATGTGAGGGGATTGAGCCCATGTGCATATACAAGGGTATTATCCATGCTCGATGTATTGTTTAGTCAATTATATGCCTTGAATCGATTGCTACGCTTCATGTTATCATACTTGTTATGTTGTATTCCCTTCGTGAGTAATTTGGAATCATGTTAGAGATTATTTGTTGATTGATCTCCTATTCAAAAGTGTTAGTTGCTATTCTTGTGGCGTAATCACTTGACTACAACTGTGGTAGCACACTTCGCACATTCCTATACTATAGCGTGTCACATTGTTCATGTACATGTATCTTTGTATGTGGTTTATGTGTGATATGGACTGGGTTGATAGCATCTGAGTTGTCTGTACGGACCTGAGTTATGTTAGCACGTGAGTTGTCCGAGCAGTGTGTGGATAAGGATCCACCCCCCTAGGGTCACCCTCTCATGTTTCTCTCTTGATGGTGTACACGCAATAAGAGGAAAACTGGCCATTGTGTGTTTTGGTTATTTAATTTTTCTCGACTTGCAATTCCTTGGATGTATACATGTTTTATTCACATATCTTCTCTATATGGTATATAGGGAAGATATACATGCCTTACTTTTGCATATCTTCTCTGTATGCTGGATCGTTAACTGAAATAGAGCATGTTCGCTTTTTCTGCACCAAGGAGGCTCACTCTGATTTATGACTTAATGATGTTATTGCTATATACTTGTGAGATTTATGAGCTGTACGGGCTATTAACAAGTATTATTAATAATTCTTGTCTTTATTACATCGCCAAGATTAGTTATGATACTTGTTGAGTACATGGGGTCGGTTGTACTCATACTACACTCTACACTTAATTATGCAAATCCAGGTGTGTTGGCTCGCACCATATGTAGTTGTGTTTTGTTGCGAAGAGATGTAAATAGACGCCGTAGAGCTACATTTCGACCGCAGACCTTGGAAATGTTTTTCATTTTAGCACTGTTGTCTTTCTTTTAGATAGTATTGTTATTTTGGTATTCTAGACTTGTATCTCTATTTTATAGCTCATGACTCAATGTTTACCAATTCTGGGAGATTTGTAATATATCGGCACAGTTATTTTGTGTTATTAGCTTTAGACCTATATGATTCTCGTTATTTCTATTATCTAGTACAACCCTTATTATGTTTGTCTTCTCTAGAAAGTTTGTTAGGCACCATCACAACCGGTTGGTGGTTTTGGATCGTGACATGTTATGCGGCTTTAGGGCTATGTTAGTGTTCCGAATGTTCATGGGTTGAGAGAGTTGATCCTTAAGAAGGCTCATAGTTCATGGTATGACATTCACCCAGGTGTCACAAATTGTACCGTGATTTGAAGAATTACTACTGGTGGCAAAAGATAAAGAAACATATTGTTGGTCATGTCTCTCGGTGTTTGAATATCATCAATTAAAGTATGAGCATTAGAAACCGGGTAGGTTGACTCAGAGATTTTAAATACTGGAGTGTAAGTGGGAGCGCATCACTATGGACTTTGTGCTAGGCTTACCACAGACCTTGAGAAAATATGATGTTGCATGGGTTATTGTGGTCCGGTTGACTAAGTCCACACACGTTATTCTGGTGGTGACATCATATTCTTAAGAGCGGTTGGCTCATATTTACATCTGGGAGATTATCCGCCTGAAGGGTGTGCCCATATTCATTATTTATGACTGGGGCATGCAGTTCACATCAAACCTTTGGAGAGATATGCAGCGTGAGTTGGGCACGCAGGTCGAGCTGAGTAACGTGCTTCATCTTTAGAAGGACGCATAACTTGAGCATACTTTCAGATATTGGAGGACATATTGCGAGCATGCTCTATGGATTTCAAGGGGCAGTGGGACCAGTTCTTACATCTAGCAGAGTTATCCTACAAAAACAGTTATCAGTCCAGCATCCAGATGGCTCCATACGAGGCCTTATATGGGGAGGTAATGTCATTCTCCGGTTTGTTGGTTTGAGCCCGGTGAGGCTAATTATTGGGCAGATATTTGGTTGAGGTTAAGGTGATTCAGGAGCGACTTCGTATATCTTAGTCCCGACAATGTATAGCCTAGTCCCGGCAAAAGCGTTATGCAGACCGAAACTTTCGAGATGTGGCTTACATGGAAAGTGAGAAGATTCTTCTTTGAATGTCACCTATGAAGGGCGTGATACGATTTGTGAAGAAGGGAAAGTATAGACCGAGGTTTATTGTCCCATTTGAAATTTTGCAGAGAGCTAGATAGGTTGCGTATAGGCTTGGATTGCCTCCTAGCCTACCAGGGGTTCATCTGGTATTTCATGTTTCTATGCTTCGCAAGAACCTTGAGGATAGGTCATATGTTTTGGACTTTAGCACGGTGCATCTTGATGAGAATATGACCTACGAGGAAGAGCCGGTGGCTATTTTAGACCCGTAGGTTCGAAAGTTTAGATCTAAGACTTTTCTTTATGTGAAAGTACATTGGACTGGTCAGGTGATTGAGGAGGCTACGTGGGAGTCCAAGTTCGATATGAGGAGTAGATACCAACCCCTTTTACCAGTCCATGTACATTTCTATTTCCGTTCGAGAACAAATTTTCTTTTTGAGATGGAGAATGTGACGAGATTGTTACATCACGTGCTTTAATATAAGGATGAGTCGTAGTAATCCATATGAGCTTGAAGAGATCAAGACCATTCATGAGGTTATAGAGGATGTTTGACTATGTTATTGTAAGACCCCATAAGTTTAACAACATTGATACCATTATATACATTTGATATGGTATTTTGAGCGGAACATTTTTGTAAAAAATTTGAAAAATATGATTTTATATAGTTATTAATATTACTACTTCCGAATATGCTTTAAATTATACACATAATATGAGAAAGTTTATGATATATGTTTTATTGTAAAGATAGAAAATTTTTTCTCACAAGAAAAGAAGGTTTTCTTTTTACCATTTTAAGGATTAACCATATGAAAATTTGTACTCTGTATATGAGATTAAAAAAATTAGAAGTTGAGAAAATATATGCATTTTTGCATGGATGGTTTAATGAAATAATAGTGTATGTATTGATTTTATATGGTACAGTGATTTATTAATATTTTAATATTTTAATAGTATTACTTTAAGATAAGGACAAGACTATTTTTGAGGTTATAAGTATTTATGATATGTCAAACAAGTGATAAGTAAGTGTTATAAAGGTCAGAAGGTAAACGAATCAAAGAAAGTGAGTATCGCGGAAGTTTGACATTTTGGGATAAAGTACGATCCAAGCTATAATACCCCATATTTATGGACAAGTACTATACCACATGACCATGATTAGTATTCTAGGTAATTTGAGATAATTCTTAATTATGTGGGAAATTGGTTAATTATTAGGTAATGGGAGATTCTACAACAATGGGAGACATGGGGTTCATGCATGGAAGAGTATCCACTTTTGAACATCTATCAAATAGTTGGCTCCTAATTCCTAGTTCCTAGTTCCTTGAAAGAAAAGCAAAAGCAGAATTTTAATCTTTTTCACAAAAATATCCACATGCACACTACCATCACAACACTCCACACAATATTCCTTCACCCACAATATGTTTTAGCACACTAAATATATTGATGATCTGATACCTTCAATATTTGTTAAGTCACCTAATTAGTACCAACTAGCATTGAAATGAAACTGACAATTATAGGAGTATATGTTTCGGTTCAGGTTTGTATCTATTGTTATGAAGGGGAGGAACTACTATACATTTTATACAGAAAGTTGTAATATTATTATAAGAAGTGTATATAAATGAACGTAATGGTAAATTGGGTGGAAGGAACCTATGTTGTCCAGATTTTGAAAGATAAATACCTGCTGATGTTCTCAAAATCGCAAGTTTCAGATTGAAGTACTAACGGGCTAAATCATCGTTGTGTGGTTAGGTAAACGACAAAGGTATGTTAAGTCTAATCCTTCTTTCTTTTGGCATGATCTAAGTAACGACACGTAAACATAATGTCATTCCATAAATGGTTCTACTCTTAGCAGTTAAGGATGTCTATATTATTCATTAATGTAAAGTGATATTCAAGCATGTCTAAGTATGTACCTAATTCTTTATTGAGGTATTTGATAAAGATGTTAATATTCATAATGGTATTATATGCATCATCATTTACCACCAGGCTACGGCCGGTCGGGCATTCATGCATTTACCACCAAACTACGGCCAGTTGGGCAGTTACACATTTACCACCGAGCTACGGTCGATCGGGCAGTCATGCATTTACCACCACGTTACGACTGGTCGAGCAGTTACCACTGATCAGTTGGGCAGTCATGCATTATGCGATATGGATAATAGTATCAGAGAGAATCATTATATATACAAGTATAATAATATGCATATACAGAGACTCAAGTTGATTCTTATATCTCTTTAATTAATGTTGACTTATTGTTATGTTTTAGTTCTGCCTTACATACTCAGTACATTATTCGTACCGACGTCCTTTTGTTGTGGACCCTGCATTTATGCCTGCAGGTATAGGTAATCAGTTTGACGAGCCCTCATGTAGACGAGGCTAGCATTCAACGAAGGATCAGTAAGACTCCACTTCACTCGGAGTGCAACCGATTCTATAAGTCATCACGTCAGAGTTTTGCTACAGACTTATTATCAGGCAGGGGCCCTGTCTCATTTGACGTCAAATAATCTTAGAGGCTTTGTAGACAGAGGTTCATTTTGTACAGTATGTGAGTGCCCTTGACGGCCCATATGTATTCATGTTTTAAAAATGATGGTTCATTGATACAATGTTTGTCCACTTATAGTTATACATTACGAGTTGTGGCCATGTTGGTCCATAATAGTTACAAAACCAAAAAGTTACAGAGTGGTTTGCTCAGGCCAGTACGGCACCAGGTGCCAGCCACGCCTCGCCCCGAGTTGGGGCCTGATAGAGATTTATCACTATGATTTATGACATGATAATATTATTGTTGTGGGCTTGTGAGATTTATGAACTGCTCAGGTTATTAGTGAGTATCATTAATAATTATTGTCTCTATTACCTAGTGAGGTAATAGAGACAATTATTATTAATGATACTCACTAATAACCTGATCAGTTCATGTAATACAAATAATAATTATTAATGATACTGGCTAATAACCTGATCAGTTAATAAATCTCACAAGTGCACAACAATAATATTATCATTTCATAAATAATAGTCATAAACATATTAGTTACAATGATTTCTGAGTACATGGAGTCGGTTGTACTCACACTACACTCTACACTTCATTGTGCAGATCTAGGTATTGAATCGAGCAGTGAGTAGCTGTGTTTTGTTGCGGAGATGAGGTAGAGCCGCATTTAAATTGCATACCTTGGCATCTCTTTTCATTCTTGTATTATTGTCTTTCTTTCAGATAGTTCTGTTATTTTTGTTTTCCAGACTTGTATATCTATTTTATAGCTCATGACTCTGTATTTAAAAGTTTCTGGGGATTTGTTATGTATTGACGCAGTTATTTATGTTATTGGCTTTAGACTTATATGATTATAAGTTTTTATTATATGTTTTCGATCTTATTATGTTTGTCTTGCATAGCAATTGAGTTAGGTGCCATGACGACCTGTTGGTAGGTTTTTGTTATGAGTTGTTATGAGACTTCACGGCCGGGCTTGTGTTCCGAATGTTGATGTGTTGAGAGAGTTGATCATTGAGAAGGCTCACAGTTCACGGTAATGCATTCACCCAGGATTCACGAAGATTTACCATGACTTGAAGCAATATTTTTGTGGCGGAAGATGAAGAAAGATATTGTTGGTCACGTCTGTCGGTGTTTGAATTGTCAATAGGTGAAGTATGCAAATCAGAAATTAGGTGCATTGCCTAAGACATTGGAGATACCAAAGTAGAAGTAGGAGCGCTTCACTGTGCACTTTATAGTAGGCTTACCACAGACCTTGAGAAAATATGACAATTTATGGGTTATTATGGACCGGTTGACTAATTCCGCACACTTCATTCTAATAATGACATCCTATTCTTCAGAGCGGTTGGCTCATATTTACATCAAGGATATTTTCCGCCTGCATGGTGTGCCCATTCCATCATTTCTAACTGTATCATGCAGTTCACATCAGACTCTTGTAGAGATGTGTTGCGTGAGTTGGGCATGCGAGTCGAGCTGAGTATAATGTTTCATCCTCTGACGGACAAACAGTTTGAGAGTACTATTAAGATTTTGGATGACATATTGCAAGAATGCCCAATGGATTTCGAGGGTTAATGGGTCCGGTTCTTACCTCTAGTGAAGTTTGCCTGCAACAACAACTATCAATCAAGCATCCAGATGGCTCTGTGCGACGCCTTTATGGGAGGCGATGTTATTCACCGGTAGGTTGGTTTGATCCCGGTGAGGCTAGAGTTTTGGGCATAAAAAGGATATTCAGGAGTGACTTTGTACAACTCAGTCCAAGCAAAAGAGTTATGCAGACCGAAAGGTTCGAGATGTGGTATACATGGAGGGTGATAAGGTTCTTATGTGAATGTCGCCTATGAAGGGCATGATGCAATTTCGGAATAAGGGAAATTTGAGCCCGAGGTTTATCAGCCTTTTTGAGATCTTGGAGAGAGTAGGTGAGGATGAAGGGATACATTTGGT
The DNA here is from genome assembly GCA_000715115.1 of Nicotiana otophora. NCBI lineage: Eukaryota > Viridiplantae > Streptophyta > Magnoliopsida > Solanales > Solanaceae > Nicotiana > Nicotiana otophora. Next base: position 68,108 of record AWOL01S0004865.1, on the reverse strand, counting down.
ATTTCACATTTTATTCTTCGAAATGACCATGAGGATAGGTCACATGTTTTGGACTTCAGCATAGTGCAACTTGATGAGAGTTTGATCTATGAGGAAGAGAGGGTGGCTATTCTAGACCAGCAGGTTTGATTGATGAGATCTAAGAGTTTTCCTTCTATGAAACTAAATTTTAGGGGTCAACAGATTGCGGAGGCTACGTGGGAGTGCGAGTCTGATATTAGGAATAGATACCCGCACCTTTTTACCGATCAAGTTATATTTCTATGTCCATTGGAGGACGAACGTTTCTTTTAGAGGAAGCGAATGCGGCGAGCAGATAGGTCGTTTTGAGTACTAGCTCCCTTTTATATGTTTTGAGACCTCCCATAGCATTATTTGCTGATATATGAATTGCATGCATGGTCCGTGTCATTTTTCGGGAAGTTTATGTATTAAATTTAAAGAAAAAGTAGTTTTTGGCTTTAAAAACAACTGGAGTTAACCATAGTCAATATTATATGTAAACGACCACGAATAGGTGTTTTGACAATTTCAAGAGGTTTGTATGTTATTTTTAGACTTGTATGCATGTTTGTTGGGGTCCCGGGTGACCCGAGGGTGTTTCGACGCATTGTGCAAAAAATTGGAAAATTGAGTTTCAAAGTTGAAAATATTGTGTTTTGATGATAAATTCTTGATATTTTGTATTAATTTAATGATTTGACATAGCTAGAGAGTTTGTATGATGTTATTACACTTGTCTAAATGCTCGGATTGGAGCCCGAGGGGCTCGGGTGAGCTTTAGATGTGTTTTGGAAGGTTTGGATAGTTGATGCAAGAATTTTCTGGTGTTGATCTACAGGTTCTACAGGTCTTGAATTTGTGAGGACATGATCGCAATTAAAATCTTTGAATTTGTGAAGTCAAGATCGTATATACGAAGGGCGAATTGGGGGCTTAGACTTTGCTTTTGTGTAGAAAAGACCGCATTTTCAAACTAGGGGAATGTCGCATTTGTGATCTCGGCATCACATTTACAACACTAGAGGACTAGGTGCTGCTTCGCTTTTGCGAAGCCTTGTCCGTATTTGTGAGCTGGAGGGTCATAGAAAATGCAAAGGAAATCTCGCATCTGCAAAAAAAGTGTGGCTGGGCCACTGATCACATTTGCAATCAGTGGTTCGCTTTTACGATGGTCACAATTGAGAACAAGAGTTCGCAATTGCGACATCTGAAGATGTGTAAAAGATAGGAATTTCGGGACTTAGCTCACTTTACACCATTTTTGCAACCCTAATCTCCATAAAGGCTATTGTTAGAGTGGAATGTCTTCCCAAATTCATTGATAAGCAACTTTAACTTGTTTTCAATCAATATCAATTACCTTTTCATGAAATTAATTATCAAATATATGGATTTCAACATAGAAATTAGTGGTTTTGGGTAGTATTTAGGAATATTACAAAATTGAGATTTAGGCTATGAATTGATGTCGAATTTTGAACAAATCACATATCCGAGCTCGGAAGTGAATGGGTAATCGAGATTTGGTCCAAATCTCGGATTTCGACCACGTGTGCCCGTGTTGACTTTTTGTTGAAGTTTTTAATTTAGTAAAAGATTGAACCATTTTCAAGCGTGGGTAGTTTCTAAATCTTGTTTTGATGTGTTTGAGATATTTGACTAGATTCGTTTGGTCTGGAGGCTTGTTCCAAAGGGAATATCATGTTGGATTGTTGACTTGTTTCAAGAAAAAGGTGTTAACCTTGTCTTGATGAAACTAGAACTTCATTGGTCCATTTTCTACTTGATTTATGTGTGGGGACAACTTATATGCAAGGTGACGAGTGCATATCTATTGGCATGGATGTAAGCATGCAGAGACAACCATTTAATTACATGTTTTCAATTATATTATGCCATTTGTTATTCCAAGTTATTACTTGTTTCATGCTTTAATTGCTACATATATTTACTTGTAAAATACGTTCCTTTACTTGTTACATGCCTCTATTTGCTACATGTTCGATGTATCCATGCCTTTATTTATCGTCCGCCATTACTTTTTCTATGCTCAACATATTATTAAATAGATCATATTACTTGTCTCACACATTTACTTGTTCATTTGTCTTTACTTGCATTATATTTCCCTTTTAATTTTTATTGGTTTGTCTTAGAGAATTTATATGTTTTGGTTCCTTTTTATGTACCTCGTGAGATACGCTGTAGTTGTTTGTAGCATATATGTATATATAAGGATCGGGTTGCATGGTGCAATGGGGGGGGGTGCGCGTGTATGTATGTATGTATGTAT
>AWOL01S0004865.1:13524-30081 GCA_000715115.1 Nicotiana otophora | reverse complement strand
GGATTTGAGGATGTGGAGCCAAAGGCGTACCTATAGAAGTTGGCCTTGAAAGAAGAAGTCCGGCCACGGCTTGCTGAGATCTAAGCACTAGGACCACCACCACCATGGATTACTGCTTAGGTATCCATTCAGCACAGTACATTGAGCTTTGAGGCAAAAGGTTGGCAGACCTTTGTATGTAGCAGGCTTGACCCGTGCCAGAATGAGAACAACTTGGCCATTCCACATGCGGTTCTAGTGGTTTTTATCATGGCCGTGTACCGGTTCAATGTTGGTGCTCTGATGTCGGCCAATATCTCTTTGGTAGTGCAACAGACTAACACGACTTACCCCTACCTCAGTACCATTACAGAGAACCTCATATATGCAAAGGTAGAGCCAAAGCCATTTGATACAAAGGTAAAGCTCAAGAAGCCATTTGAGTTGTACTCGTTGTAGGATCGGACCAACCCGAAGAAGATTGCTCAGCCTTCTACTACTACAGGCCAGCCTTCTAACACAACTGATATTCAATCTACATTAGCTGAGCCCTGTACCAGTGCAGTAGCTATGCCTCTGCCTCCATCTTCGGCTCCATCCACGGCTCCTTCCATAGCTACTAGGGCAGTCCCTACTCCTGTTCTGAGGCTAGTGCCCACTCCTACAGGCCCACTTTCTGCTTTGCGAGTCTCCCAGTAATTGAAGAATGTCAACAACTGGATGCAAGTAGGTACTTCAAAGTTGTCTAAGATATCTAGTACTGTTGTAGGGCAGTCATCAACACAGGTACCGCAGGATTCTACTGAGCTTGAAGAGAAGCTGGGCAAGATTTTGGACAACTAGAAGGTGATCATGGACACTCTGATACATCATGGTTCAGTTATTGAGGGCTTGACCAAGCAGGTCAAGAAGACGAGAAAGTGTTAATCTGGAAAGAATACTATAGACAAGTTACGAGTTGAGGTGACTTGGCTAGCTACAATTGGAGATTTACTATTTGATAAGCTTCTTGACCCAGACTAGTCCACCCCAGATCTATCAGCTCAGGTTGCTCCAACTGAACAATCTAAGGAGCCATGCCTTGCTGCCGACACTGTTTACGTAGTGTGTGCAATGTTCTCCACTCCAAGATATGATGATGATGATATACAGTTGTGTAAGTCAACATTGGTTGATGCTGGTGGGGACATTGAGATGTCCAAGGCTGCTTAGGGAGTTTCTTCACCCTCTCTCCTTTTACTCTTATTTTGTTAAGCATTGGGAACTATTTTATGTAAAATCTATCTTTAGATAGTTATTGCTTTCATTAGCTTGTTCGATTGTTTACTTTGATTGTTGTTTTTGTTAATAGCTTTATTATGTTAGTAGTTTTCATTTTTCCTATAGTAGTATAGATAATAAGCCTTTGGTTTTATTAATGTCATGGTTCTTTCCAAAGGTAGGCTTTTGTATGAACTGGGTGACTCTTCCAGAAGATGGATAGTGTTACAACCTTCTTAAGGGAATGAGTCCATTTTTGTGTTTAGGTAATAATAATAGCAGTAGTAATGAATAAAAGAATTAATAGAGTCATTCTAAAAAAAAGGTTATGCATGCTTCATTTGTCAATAACACACTTAACTGCGTGCTTGTAGTTTGAAACAACATTTTTGAAATAACATATCTCTAGTTAGTGACTTAGAGACTCTTGGGTTAACTTTTGTAGTCATTGAGTGTTTGATCGGACAAAACATTGATTGTGATTATTGTAAGCTTTAGACTCTATCCTCTTTTACGGTCTAGTTGTATGAGGGGTGAGGTGATTTTTGTTGCTAGTCCAAGTATTTGTGTGAATGGTCTAGAACTTGCCCCGAATGTGTTTCAAGATGAAGTTAAAGATTTGCTTGGTTTGGAAGATGATTGTAGGCTCCTTCGTCCGTTTGAGCTTTCTATTGCCACCCAATACTTCTTATCCTTAGTCAACCCCCTCTGAGCCTTTAGCCTTTCTTAATTGGTAACCACGCTACAAGAATTTACCCGTTTTGTTGTAATCCTCTCTTGGCACACGGACCTTCCTTAACACTCTTTTTAAATAAGTAGCTTAAGGCATAAGTTTGGGGGGAGAGTTGAGGAATTTGAAAGAGGTATCAAGGCACCAAAAAGAGAAAAGAAATGATCTCTAGGAAAAGAAAAGGCAAAAAAAGAAAAAGAACAAAATGGAAATGCTAAAAAGAGAATAAAAAGGATGGTTGATGGAATCAAAAAGAGGCAATTATATCTAGTATGAGCATCAAGGGAGAAAAAGAATGAAATGAACAAGAAAGAGTGATGTAAATAAATGATGACCGATTTTGACCGAATGGGGTTATTTTGAAAAATGTAGGCCGAACACCAATTTCTGAGTTGCCTACATATCCCTGGTTTTACGGAAATCAGGCTGTGTGTAGTTCTGCATCCAACGGTGGAATAAGCCAATGGAGTTGTTATAGGAATGGACAAGCTATTCTGGATAGGACGATATCAGAATTGTGAATGGATGTACCTTTGAATGGTTATGGATATTTGAATGGTTATCAGATGGGAATGGGTAACGTACGGTGGTTGGTTACGGTTTAAATAATTGTAGGATGTGAACGCTGAACGGAAACCAGAGGAGAACGGTTACTTCCTGGATTACCTGCAAAAACATACAACACAATGCATGCAAGTATATATGGATTATTGCGAGAATTTAAACATGATACAAATTCCCATTGGAACATGAAAGCTATCTTTGGACGATGGGGATGGTGTCCTTTGACCATGATGTCCTGATCCATGAATTTCATGATAGGGGATTCGCAGGCCATGAAATGCTGTTCTCGAGTCATGAAAACTATGACGCCTTTGAATAATGATGTGCGATATTGAGAGTTCCTCAAGCTATGGTATGGTGTCTTCCGACTATTAGAATGATGTCGTCGGACTATGACGCCTTCAGACAAAATGGCGGTATTTCAGCCCATGAGATGCAAAGACATGACATTTGGTTATGCAAAGCGAAACAAGGCAGAGCTTAGTCCTGTGTAAGATCGGGGCAGAGCATAGCCCCGAGGTGGAGAATAGTGCTAGATTTTAAGTAGCATAGCATTTGGGGTTATGCAAGGAAAGGCAGAGCTTAGCCTTATGCGACTAGGGAGGCAATGCTTAGCCTCATGCGAAGTTGGAGGCGGTGATTAGTCTCATGTAATTTAGGAGGCAAGGCTTAGCCTCATGCGGGATGAGAGACAGTACTTAGTCTCGTCCAAGGAAAGGTAGTGCTTAGCCTTGTGCAAGATGGAGACAGGGCTTAGCCTCATGCAAAATGGAGACAATGCTTAGTCTCATGTAGGGGAAGGCAGTTCTTAGCCTTATGCAATTAAGGAGGCAGGTCTTAGCCTCATGCAAAATGGAGACAATTCTTAGTCTCATGCAAAGGAAGGCAGTGCTTAGCCTTATACAATTAAGGAGGCAGGGCTTAGTCTTATGAAAGAATAGAGACAATGCTTAGTCTCGTACAGGGGAAGGCAGTGCTTAGCCTTATGCAATTAAGGAGGCAGGGCTTAGCCTCATGCAAAATGGAGACAATTCTTAGTCTCATGCAAAGGAAGGCAGTGCTTAGCCTTATGCAATTAAGGAGGCAGGGCTTAGTCTTATGAAAGAATAGAGACAATGCTTAGTCTCTTGCAGGGGAAGAAAGTGCTTAGCCTTATGCAATTAAGGAGGCAGGGCTTAGCCTCATGCAAAATAGACACAAAGCTTAGTCTCATGCAGGGGAAGGCAGTGCTTAGCCTTATTCAATTAAGGAGGCGGGGCTTAGCCTCATGCAGGGGAAGGCAGTGCTTAGCCTTATTCAATTAAGGAGGCGGGGCTTAGCCTCATGAAAGATGGAGACAATGCTTAGTCTCCTGCAATGAACAGATGATAAGTAGTAGCAGAGTATTTCTTAGCAGGAAATGTGTTTGCGCTTGGCGTCTTTGTCGTTATGAAGACAGTGATTCTGAGGTGTGCCCTAATTTGAAAATATTTCTTTTTCCTGCATCCAAAGGACAATCGTGAGTTATATGGGGGAAGGTTGGTTCGTGCCTCTGCCTACCTGCTTTGCTTTGCTCTGTATCGAAGTCCTGCTTGACTTACCATGGGTAGCATCTTGTTGTTTTGTAAAAGTAAAGTATTCGAAAATGTGCGTGCATATGATGAATGTAGTTAGTTAAAATGCATTAGTATTCAATATCGGATAAATTAGATGAAACAATGATTGTGACACTTTAGAGACATTGCAATTTCCTTAGGATTTTGAGGGTCCTCCTCAAAATTCTGCCCCCGTTTACTTAGGCGATTCTCTGACCGTTCTGCATAGGATGACATTTGCTGAACTTGCTCCAGATTTTAGAAGGTCCTCCTCAAAATTCTGCCCCAGTTTCTGGTTGTGGGGAAAATGAAAATTTTAATTAATTGTGACTGAACCCACAGGGTTGCCTACGTATCCCGTCTTAAACGGGAATCAGGTCAAGCATAGTTCAATTACATCAGATGAAGAAATGCGCTAAACATAATATCTTTTAACTGCATCTGAGTTGATAGGCTTTAGCCGAATCTCTCCATCCATTTCTGCGAGTATGAGTGCTCCTCCTATTAGTACTCTATGAACCATGTAGGACCCTTTCCAATTGGGTGAAAATTTCCCTTTGGCTTCATCCTGATGCAGGAAGATCCTCTTCAGCACCAACTGCCCTGGTACGAACTATCTATGTTTGACCATTTTGTTGAAAGCTCTAAATATCCTATTCTGATAGAGTTGACCATAAGACACTGCATTCATTCTTTTCCCATCAATGAGAGCTAATTGTTCATAGCGGCTTCTTATCCATTCTGCATCACTGAGTTCAGCTTCTTGTATAATCCTTAAAGAAGGAATTTCAACTTCGGTAAGAATGACAGCTTCAGTACCGTAGACCAGCAAATAGGGAGTTGCATCGGTTGATGTGCAGACTATGGTACGGTGCCCCAATAAGGAAAATGGTAACTTCTCGTGCCATTGCTTGTGGTTGCTTACCATCTTCCTCCGTATTTTCTTGATATTCTTGTTTGCGGCCTCCACGGCTCCATTCATTTAAGGTCTGTATGCTGTTGAATTCTTGTGCTTGATTTTGAAGGTCTCGCAACATAGCTTTCATTAGGACACTATTGAGATTGGCGGCATTATCGGTGATGATGCACTCTGGAACCCCCAATCGACAAACAATACGATCTATGACAAAATCTGCGATGACTTTCTTCGTTACAGCTTTGAGGATGCAGCTTCGACCCATTTTGTAAAGTAGTCAATGGCCACTAACATGAACCTATGACTGTTTGAAGGGTCGGGCTCGATTAGTCGAATGACATCCATTCCCCAAGTGGCAAAAGGCCAAGGTGCACTCATTGCATTAAGTTCATTTGGCGGTAACCGTATTATATTTGCGTGTATTTGGCACTGATGACATTTCCGGACATACCTGATGCAGTCTGTTTCCATAGTCATCCAACAATAACCTGTCCTCAATATCTTCTTGGCTAAAACGAAATCATTCATGTGTGATCCGCAATTTCCAGAGTGTATCTCTTCAAGCAGTTTGGAAGCTTCCTTGGCATCAACATATCATAATAACCCTAGGTCTGGAGTCCATCTGTACAGAATTCCTCCACTTTGGAAAAAATGGTTGGACAATCTTCGGAGCGTGCATTGTTTAGTATGATTTGCATGCTCTGGGTACTCTCCTTCTGCCAATTACTCCTTGATATCATGGAACCATGGGTTCCCGTCTGCTTCTTCTTCAACATGAGCGCAGTAAGCTGGCTGATTATGAATCCCTACCGGAATGGGATCGATGAAATTCTTGTCCGGATGCTGTATCATAGAGGACAAAGTGGCCAATGGTCTTCGAACTCATTCTAGATTCTCAGGACATGTCTAAACTCTATCTTCGTGAACCTCTTCATCATCTCTTGCACGTGATATAGATGGGGTAATATCTTGGTATTCTTTATAGCCCATTATCCCTGCACCTTATGCACCAGAAGATCTGAATCACCAATTACCAGTAATTCCTGGATATTCATGTCAACAGTGAAATTAATCCCCAATATACAAGCCTCATATTCTGCCATATTATTGGTGCACGAAAATCTAAGTTTTGTGGATACCGGATAATGTTGACCTGTTTCTACACCAAAACGGCACCATTACCCATTCCTTTGAAGTTTGCGGCTCCGTTGAAAAACATTCTCCATCCGTCGTAGGCTTCAGCGATTCTTCTCCTACGAATGATACTTCTTCAACAGGAAAATTCTGCTCCTACAAGATGATCCGCTAATGCTTGTCCCTTAATCGTCTTCTGAGTCACATAGACGATGTCGAATTCACTCAACAATATCTGCCATTTTGCTAGCTTCCCTGTAGGCATGGGTTTCTGGAAGATGTACTTCAGAGGATCTATCCTTGATACGAGATATGTTGTATAGGTACAGAAGTAGTGCCTCAGTTTCTGGGCTATCCAAGTCAAAGCCCAACAGGTGCATTCAAGCAAAGAATACTGTGCTTCGTAGGGTGTGAACTTCTTTTTCAGATAGTACATGGCTTGTTCTTTCCTTCCCATATCATCGTATTGTCCCAAGACACAACCGAAAGCCCCATCTAATATGGAGAGATAGAGTAGCAGTGGTCTACCAAGTTCTGGCAGGATCAGGACTGGCGGTGTGGACAAATATTCTTTGATTCTATCAAAAGCTTTCTGGCAGTCTTCGGTCCAACTGGTTGCGGCATCCTTCCTTAACATTCTGAAAATCGGCTCACAGATCATGGTTGATTGTGCTATCAAGCAGCTGATGTAATTAAGACGTCCCAAGAAGCTCATCACGTCTTTCTTGTTCTTTGGAGGTGGAAAATCCTGGATAGCCTTGACCTTTGATGGCTTTAACTCAATTCCTCGGTGACTGCCGATGAGTCCTAACAACTTTCCTGCGGGGACCCCGAAGGCACATTTTGCGGGATTAAATTTCAAATTGTACCTCCAAAGCCGATCAAAAAATTTCCTCAAATCTGCCATGTGATCGATACTCTTCTTGGATTTGATGATGACATCATCCATATATACCTCTATCTCCTTTTGTATCATGTCGTGGAAAATAGTAGTCATGGCCCTCATATAAGTGGCCCCAACATCGTTCAGACCGAACGACATCATTTTATAGCAGTACACCCCCCACGATGTAATAAAAGCTATCTTTTTGGCATCCTCTTCATCCATCCAGATCTGATGATATCCTGCAAAGCAATCCACAAAGGACTGGAGTTCATGGTTGGCACAGTTGTCGATCAGTATGTGTATGTTGGGTAAGGGGAAATCATCTTTGGGACTTGCTCTGTTTAGGTCCCGATAATCGACGCATACTCTGACTTTCCCATCCTTCTTCGGAACTGGCACGTTGTTAGCCAACCAAGTTGGATATTCAACCAATCTGAGAACCTTAGCTTTGATCTGCTTGGTGACTTCTTCTTTGATTTTCAAACTCATATCTGGCTTGAACTTTCTAAGCTTCTGCTTTGCCGGTGGACACATTGGATTGGTATGTAGCTTATGAGCAACTATAGATGTGCTCAAACCAGTCATATGATCATAAGACCATGCAAAAGTATCCTCTATTCTTTCAGGAAACGGGTGTATTCTTCTTTTTCTGATGGTGACAAGTGAATGCTTATGCGAGTTTCTTTGACTGTTTCGGAATCTCCCAAATTGACTATCTCAGTTTCGTCTAGGTTGGACTTAGGCTTGTTCTCAAAATCTTCAACTTCTCTAACAATTTCCTTAGGTATTATATCCTCTTCTTCTATTTCTTTCGAGTCACTATCCTTATGTTGCGTTGTCTCATTACATGTCACAGCTGTTGGTTCATCACAATAAGAAATAGTAATGTTGTAGAGAGAAAAATGTAGAGAATAGTAATAAATAATAAAATAGCAAACCATTGATAATTATCAAGATGTCAAACAAAAGCGATTTTTAATGATACAAACAAATGTTTCAAAACAAAATACTAAAAATGTTTTTAGAAATGCTCATAAGAATTGTTTTCAAAATAAATGACACTAGCAGCCAGGCTACCACGGAATTTGGCGGGCCCTTTATGGTGTGGCAATCCAGTTCCTGAGAACAGCTTCCTTATCCACTGTCTGAATGACGAGGCCTTCTTCCTCCTCCTCCCTACCTATTACACTGTAGTCCATGTCTTCATCTTACAAGAATAGATTCCTTAAATCAGCTAGTGCTTCATCTTCTTTGGATCCCCACATCATATCAGCCTGATGGAAGGATTGGCTCAAATGTTGTATCGGCTGCTCGAGAGAGTAATAAGAACCACGCCATCATGGTGACCAATTCTGATACTCGTGCCAGGTGTATTGATGAGATGCATGAGGATTTTACGGGTGCTGGTTTTGTGTGTTTTGAGAAGGTGTTGGGTTTTAGGCATTTTGTTGGTTCATGTCGGGAACATTCAGGGTAAGGGAAAGGTTTGCCAAGTTACAGACCTGCTCAAGTCCCCCTTGTAACTCCAGTATCTTTTGCTCTACCCGTAAAACCAAGTCATTCTATGCCGGAGTACTTCGACCATCTGAAGTTTTGACATTCTCAGCGTGCACAATGTGTTTTTTCCTGAGACCGCTCATATCGTCCATCTTAGCTTTTCCTTTGTTCTTGGGATCACTTGGAGGAGGAGGAGGAGGTGGAGGACCTCTAGATATTGTATGATATGCTGATGATGCCAGTATGCACGAACCAACCTTAGGGGATGGAAATAAACAAAGAAAAGAAGAAAAATAAAAGGTAAACAAGTCAGTAAGTACTATTAAAAGGATATTTACGATATTTAAACACTTATTGAGGAATTATAAATTCGCGTCCTAATTTGGGGACCTCATCTTGCCCGAGGTAGGCCTAGCGACATATAGCTTTGGAGAAAACTCAATGCCGATAACTGCGTCATTTCATTAATATGATAAATAGACCAAATCTCTACTAAAACTATAATAATTATAAAGAGTCACTAGTTGCTTTTGCCTTGTTACAATCAAATTCTAAAACGAATCTAGAAAACATCATTCCTAATCTAGTCGGTCCCAGAGGGACCTTCTCCAAGCTTGGCATTCTTAGCCCCGTCAATTAGATTCCCCAGGTCGCGCATGTCCAACAGCAGATACGCCCTTGCTAGATGTCCTCCTTTGTTGCCCTTTGCGTTCTGACAATCCGAGACCCTTTTCCTCATCTTTCTCTCAAGTTCCATCAAACCCTGCTCCAAATACTCCAACCTTTCTATTCATTTAGTAGCGATTCCCCTCCATTCATTGATTGCTTCCATATCCACTTTATGTTATTCCAATTGCCTGGCCTCAGATTCAAAGGCCCTTTTGCGCAGCCTCCTGTATTTGACTTGTGCTTCAGCAGCATCCTCTATAACCTTATTTCTCAAATCAACCCCTGGCTTGACCTCTCCTGCTATGTCATCGACCAACCATGATGGGTAGAAGTACACATGGTCAGCATGATTCCTGTCTGGCTCGATGGTATCTTCCTCCACAATAATCTTTTGATGACACATGTGTTGTGGCTCGAACATGAATGGAATGGAATTCCCTTGTAAGTATGCTTTGTAATGAACCATTTTGGAAACTCGTGGTATAACCTGTTTTCTCCTAGCTTGCCTCATGACTCTGATAGGAGCATAAGGATAGATTCCCTTAATCCGATTAGCACTAGATGAGGAACATCTCTCGACCTGATGATGCATTCACTGCTAGGGAACCACTCAAAAATCCAATGTACGTTGTCATCAGTCAAATTGCTAAAGAAATGTACCCAGCTCACAGCATTTCCGGATGTGCAAACCTATCACCGCAGTCCTCGCGATCGTCGTAGAAATCCTTGACTGTATTGTCCTCTCTAAAGGTGTTCCAACAACCATATTTTCAGCAACATATTGCAACCCTCGAAATGCCTATATCGCTTTTTGCAACGGTCTAAAGCTCGGTACATCTCAGCCATGGTCATTGGGAGAATAGTGTACATTTTCCCCTCAATTACTTCCATTAGGGTCTTAGTGACCATAGCTAGGCGAGTGTAGATCCTTTCACCTTGTATCGGGAATATCAGCATCCCTAGAAAATAGACAATGAATACAAATCCCTATGGTGAGTCCAATCCAAAGAAGTGATGGCAAATTCATCATGGTAAAGACAATATGACTTGTTGTGACCATAACGCTCGTAAAGGACGTTGAATGAAATGTATGATTTCTTCAGACAGACTAACTCATCATTTTTCTTTAAACCCATCATTTTTAGGAAACCTCGAGAAGTACAATTTTCCGGTACCAACAAGCCAGGGCTATCCCATGGGAGGCATTTCTATATCATCATAACGGAAGACGTCCCTCTTCTCATCCCAGAACATGGTGGCAGCCTCAATTAACACATTGTTCGGCTGAATATCTAACAGAGAAGGTAAATTCCTGAGAACTCTTTTCACATGGTTTTTGTCACTTGGCGAGAGATGTTCCCACCAATCTAGAAACAAAGGTGGGATACTTCGAACCATGCCGAACCTTGGGACTTCGTGCCTCATTCCTGCAAAACAAATAAAGTTAGCCCTTTCCCCCTACGGATTCGACTATTTATACATTAATGATTAGCATATCGGCACATTTTCTCCAAATAATGAACATATCATGATTGTACCCATTGGGATTTAAGGAAATCCCGACGGGCTTTGGACAAGGCTTGCCTTAGAGAGTTATTACGCGGACAACGTTCTAAGCCATACTAGGTTTAGACATGATGCATGCACAATAAATATTAGAGTGGGGGTTTCTAGAAGAGTCTCGACCAGTACCCACAAGTGGACAACTTGAGAGGGGAAGGCACGGAACTGTTGATCGCATCGCTGATCGACTAGTTTTACCGCAAATAAGCCTTTCCAAATTTAAAAGGGCGATATAGGAAGAGCGCCACTATGGTATTAATTATGCACAAGTGGAATATGATGTGGAGCTTGCTTTATGTAAAATAAAACAACACATTGTCAAATATTTTGCACGATGAAGACAATAAATGCAAAAATGGAGCGTAAAGACATAAAAAGAAAGGAAAACAAGTAAGAAGTTAGTTCGCGCAATGTGAAAGAATTGCAATAAAGCAAGAAAGGGGGTAAGGGTAAGGAGAGACGTGTAGCAAATTTAAAAAAGATTCGGAGCAAGTGGACATGACTACAAAATAAAGGAAAACGCACATTGTAACCAAATTAAGCAAAGATTTGCATATTAATACAAATTCAAAATAGAGGGAAATAGGGGAAAGGGTGTGCATGTAGCAATAAAAGGAAAACGGGAGCGGGATATTCATGTAACAACAAAATAACAAAGACACGTTTATCAGAAAAGACTAATTCATATAGACCAAGTTTGCTATGGTAAGAGCTTAAAATATCCCTAGCAAAGTCGCCATGCTGTCGCGCCCCTCTTTCTTGTAAAATCGGGTTTCGACACGTGATAACTCTTTTAAAGGAAGGGGTTAAAAGAGAGAGTCACCACCTAATGAGTTTGAGGTGCGTTAGGGCACCTATTTGCAAGTAACTCTGGTTTAACCAGTTTGCTTTACCAAAGATTAGATAAGGGCTCAAATTACCTTGAGGAGAAGGTGTTAGACATTCCTCGAGGTCCACAACTGTGTGTCCCGACCGAAATCGAATTATATGAATTAGTCCAAAATAAAGAGAAAAGATAAGAAGTTGGGCAATCATTATCAAAATAATTGATTTTAAGACAAGGTGGGGAGGGGGAGGGGTCCTAAGTTGTTTAGCCTAAAGGATCACCCCATACAACATAAATAATACTTCGTAACTCCCTCGAGATGGGGTGTTACTCGTATTATTCAATGGGCACAGTCTATCATCTCCTGCTACCCGATTACTATCTTTAGTTGTTACCTAAGGTGCACTAATTGATTCGAAGTCATACCTTATGCGTGCATTACCCGTCCCATGCCTATGGTCCAGGGGACGTTTGGACCTCTATTTTGGGTGGTTCTAGACCTAACTTAGGTTGCTCAAAATGAGAAAAACTAGGCGACATACAAAACAAGTTGGATTTCATGTAAAAGCAAATAAGGGCTCAAGTTAGCCTCCACACTTTAGACAAAAAATACACGCAAACAAATTCGGTGTTTGACAGTTTAAGCATTGAGACGAGTTAAAGTCATTAAGCCCTATAGACATGATTTCTATGTGACCTGCGAATCCAAATGCATAGGCAGTTTTAGATGAGAGGTACCATTTTAGATATAATTCCTAAGGGACTACACAGTTGCCCATTGATTACAAGTTATAAGCGATTAAACCTATAGACATACTATCCAGGTAATTTTCGCAGTAGTTGGCAGTGATAACTATGGGAGACATTCAGAATTACTTTCGTTTGATCCTATAGACGTGCTCTCTAATAGTGGCAACGAAACGGTGTTGAAAGTTCAGTTTCATACTTAATTGCGAGTGGGATTACCCTATAGGCAGGATTTCTACGATTAGTGATTGAAAATGGTTTTAGCTCCTATAGGAATGTTTCCTAAGTGAGCAATTATAACAACAACACATTAATCAATTAAAACCCTATAGGCATGATTTCTAAAAGTGCAGATTTGTAGAGCATAAAGCTAACATGACCCTAAGGTCATAGACTTAAACATTGATCACTTTATTCCCTATAGGCATGATTTCTAAAAGTGCAGATTTGTAGAGCATAAAGCTAACATGACCCTAAGGTCATAGACTTAAACATTGATCACTTTATTCCCTATAGGCATGATTTCTAAAAGTGCAGATTTGTAGAGCATAAAGCTAACATGACCCTAAGGTCATAGACTTAAACATTGATCACTTTATTCCCTATAGGCATGATTTCTAAAAGTGCAGATTTGTAGAGCATAAAGCTAACATGACCCTAAGGTCATAGACTTAAACATTGATCACTTTATTCCCTATAGGCATGATTTCTAAAAGTGCAGATTTGTAGAGCATAAAGCTAACATGACCCTAAGGTCATAGACTTAAACATTGATCACTTTATTCCCTATAGGCATGATTTCTAAAAGTGCAGATTTGTAGAGCATAAAGCTAACATGACCCTAAGGTCATAGACTTAAACATTGATCACTTTATTCCCTATAGGCATGATTTCTAAAAGTGCAGATTTGTAGAGCATAAAGCTAACATGACCCTAAGGTCATAGACTTAAACATTGATCACTTTATTCCCTATAGGCATGATTTCTAAAAGTGCAGATTTGTAGAGCATAAAGCTAACATGACCCTAAGGTCATAGACTTAAACATTGATCACTTTATTCCCTATAGGCATGATTTCTAAAAGTGCAGATTTGTAGAGCATAAAGCTAACATGACCCTAAGGTCATAGACTTAAACATTGATCACTTTATTCCCTATAGGCATGATTTCTAAAAGTGCAGATTTGTAGAGCATAAAGCTAACATGACCCTAAGGTCATAGACTTAAACATTGATCACTTTATTCCCTATAGGCATGATATCTAGCAAGACATATAGAAGCAGAATACATTAAGCGAATGAAACACCTAGGACCTATAGGTAGGTTATCTAACAACACATAGAAGCCGAACATGTTTGAGCAAATTAACCCCTATATGCAGGATTTCTACCTGTTCATGCAAAGTGAGAATAAACCCATTTTCCTAATTTTACTAACACCCCAATTGTTGTTATAACTTTATTACAGGCCCAATAAATGAAATAAATTACAAAGTTACAAAATAACTATAGTGAGCCTAAGGCAGGCCCAAAAATATACCCAACCAGGCTAGGCCTATCAAGTCCACATAGTTTTACAACACTCCAGAAGTTATATCTTCATTTACATAAAGCATCCAGAAACCAATTGATTCAGCCAGTAGGTAAAAAGAAAAAGTTAAGCAATTAGGAAGGTCGCAAAGAACCAAGACCCTAGTGTGTCAGCATTCCCAAGGGCTTCAAGAACCCAGGGCAGTGCTCACACTACAGAGGTTAATAGAGGACATTCAAGGAATGACTAAGGACCAAATCCTACTGTGTCAGAGTTCACAAGGGTCTCAATTGGACCCCGAGCAGTGCTCACACTAGGGAGGTTAATGATTGAACCTAGGTAGCCTTGGCTTTCAGGCTGGCTAAGAATGAGAGCTGAAAAGAGCCCAGGTAACAAGTGAAATAAACCAAGGTTGAGAGACAAAACTAAGGGATACAGACATAGTCAAGTTGCATATATAGCAGGTAATTGAACAAGTCATAGAGTTTAAGAACAAACTTAACAAAGATTTAGAAAACAGGTTCAAGACTTAGTGCATAAACAGTCCTACATTATCAAAGTCAAGGGAAGAACATGTTTGCAGGATTGATGAAAAGTATCATACACAGCTCATAATACAAAAGAAAAGGTTCAAATTATACTAAGTATAAGTCCTAGTATTATGAAATAGTCACACTAATTTGGTGGCAGAACTACATTTAGACATGATGGGGAAACAGAATACTACAACTAATGGTGAATCAGGGGAGCAAAAACAGGCTAAAGGGGCATATTGATAGAGAACTAGTCGTGATTGACAGGATTAAAACATGCTACATAAGCAAGATATAAACACAGAAATTCAGACTTGTGCCATAGAATTGATGTAAACATTCATGTTTTGAACAAAATTGACTAGTCGACTAAAGGGGATACAAATTATGCAAGTAAAGAATGTTCGCACAATAGGATTGAGAGCCTAAAGCAAAATAAAACACCACAAAGATTCTTACAAGTGCAAAGATCCCAAACAGTAGTAACACATTGAGAAGAATCTAATTTACTCGAATCAAGTTTAGGCATGCTTTGAGCTATCAACATTATGAATTTAAACGTTAAGGAGACCTAAAAATTAAAGTAAAATAAAAATAATCGCACACAAAACAACCCAGAAAACTCATTAAACTAACGAACTTCAGAAGTGAAGATATATGCAAATTGCAGATACATAGGAACGAAATTACAAAGGTTCAGTAACTCACCAGTTAAACAAAAATGCAAGAAAGAACAAAAATCCACAGTGTTCTAAACATCAACGAGAAGCAAGAGCCCAGAATTTAGTGGCCTTGGCTTTCCGCCGGCCAAGAACCAAAGAATAGAACGAGATAATGAAGAAATAACAGAATAAAACTTTATATTTAGTGAGATTATAGCGATTCAAAGTGTGTCCCAAAAACGGAATGGGGGAGGGGTTTATATAGTGACAGAAAACGAACCAGTAAACAAGGAAAACAAATTATTTGGACGCAAATAAGAGAGAAAGAAAATATTCCGAAATCAATTAGAAATGGTTTTAGGGCATAAATCAAAGGGGTTCAGTAAATCAACAGGGAAACACACAAATAATAACAAAAATACCAAAAATCATATAGAGTCAAATTTAAGGGAAAGAATAAAGTAGAAAATAGGGAAACATAAGGAAAAAGAGTAGTCAAACATAGAAAAGGAAAAGTATATGTTAAGAACCGATAAGAAACAAAGGGGAATTCAAACCCTAGTTGACAGAAGTCGAAAATTGGTCGAATCTCCGCTAATCGGACCCATATAGCCATGGTCGTGCTGTATATGGACTAAATATTGTCCAGATTCAAACGGTTGAAGCTAATCTCTCTTGATTCATAGATTTACATTTGCCAAAATAGAGCAAGTACTTATGTAATACCAAAATCAGGTAAGAAACGATGAGACATAGCATAAATGGAAAGGGAATTATAGAGTGATTCCATGTTGAAGTTGGATTTTAAATATAATAAGAGAGACGACTGCTAGGGTTTGACAGGAGAGGATAGAAGAGAGGATTTAGGGGCGGCGGCTGGTGAGAATGATTAGGGTTAGGTGTTGCTTAGGGTAATTAAAAGGGAGGGAGTAATGTGGGCCGTTGATCTCAAAGATCAACGGCCAAGATTAGAAGGGATCTTGGGTCGGGTTGGTTTAGATGGGTAGCGCCTGGGTTGTGGGGTTGGGTTAATTGATTGGGCTGGGGGTTATTTACGCTAGGGTGTTAGATTTTGGGCCAGTAATTGGTCCGAAAATAGGTAGGCTTTTATGCTAGTTTTTAAATACCCAATATTTAATAAACAAATAATTTATAAAAGTAAATAATAAATAAAAAAATAATTACTTAACATTATAAAAATATAAAAAGTTATTGTTTGCATAAATAATGTAATTATACATGAATATGGGCTATTATTGCAAAAATGTGCAATTAGCCTAAAACTGCAATTGTAATTATAAAAATGCAGTCAAATATTTAAAACCATACATGTTGGTGTAAATGATAAGTTTGGAAGAATAAATCATCATAAAAAAATAATTTAAAGGATAATTACTAGGTATAAAAATGCGAAAATAAATAGATTTAAAGCCTTATAAACTAAATGATGATGCATATGAACTATTTTGAAAGTATATATATATATA
>AWOL01S0004864.1:73706-85903 GCA_000715115.1 Nicotiana otophora | reverse complement strand
CCATGTGTACAGCATGGCGTCCGATCTCGGCCCGATCGGCTAAGCCATCTCACTTGAGACATAACCTCTTTCAACTGTCCACTCAATTCACATTTCTTTGTCATCTTCATTACCTGGCACAAACAACCTCATTTATTAAGTAGTTCTTGGCACTTGGGAACATTTTACAATTCAAGCCTTTCCCTTTTTATTTGTTCAAATAACATCATCATTCATGTCGATAACTACCGTCACATAAGGCATTTCACACATAAGGGAAGGAGCTTGGAAAATCATAGTCATGTTCTCAAATAGCATGATGACATGGTAAACATCTAAAACAATTAGGAAACATGAATCTTCCAACTCAACACACTAAGGCAAACCATTCTAGTATGATCAAGTCGGAACTTACACAAAATATTCGGACACCAGGAGTTCAATTGTAGGAAGAAGAGAGTTAGCCATACATACCCCAATTGCGCTTCTTTAGACTCTACAATTATCCAGAACCCTTAGCAACCTCAATCTATTTCAGCAATATACAAATTTAACCCAAAATTAGGAAAACATTCATGGTTCTAGTTCCCTTTTCCACACTATTTTTACCACACATGCATGCAAGATAAACAACCCTGATACCCATGGACTATCTTATTAATTACTCATTTTCAGTATAAGTTTCAAAAATTTAGGGCTAGGGTATAGATTCTTACCTCTAGGATGGAGGTCTGGATTGCTTTCCTTGATAATCTTCAAAGATTCAAGCAAGAATTAAAGAATAATTGATGAGGGTTACTTTCTCACTCTAAGGCTCCCTCGCTCACTCTATAGTATCAAACAATGTGCTCAAAATAGACTTAAGGGGGTGTTTTAACAGAATGGGGGTTGGATTTTAAATTAAGAAAATTGGTGCCCCGACACAGGTCTGCGGTCGCATAACAGTTATGCGGTCCACAAAGTGACCGCAGAAATGGCCCTCAGGGGCCTGAACTTACGGCTCAGGTATGCGACCAGTATGCGGTCCGCATACTCATTCTGCGGTCGCATAATGCACCGCAGAACTCCCTCCGCAAAAACCCAAGAGAGATTATGCGATCGACATGTGGTCCACATAGTGGTTATGCGGTCGCATAATCGACTGCAAAGTTGACCTCAAACTGGCCAACGTATTGCTTCACTCTGCCGCTATTATGCAGTCTGCAGAGTGATTATACGGCCACATAATGGGCCGCAGAAACACGTTCTTCTACAAAATAGTTTCCTCTCGGTCCGTAGGGTACTGTTCAATCCCAAAAGTCCGAACCGCGGCGAGCTTGCGAGCCGCAAAGATTTTCTACTATAATAACGGAGGAATCTAATTTGGCACCACGAAACCCCGAGTTTTTGGTTAAAATGTTTACGGGTCCTTACATCCTCCCCCACTTAAGATCATTCGTCCTCGAATGAGGATCAAGGTTCACTTAACAAAGTTTCAGTCATGCCACACACCATCAGCCCCAAATTTGCCTTACTTTCTAACTTTCTAAACATTTTGCCAGAGTTTCCTTTGTATTTAGGCCTATCCACCTGCCAGAGAGCCCTCGAAACACACCTTAGAAACATATATAGAATTAAATGACACAACAGAATGCAAAATAACACCAACCAAAGCCTCATGGGGGACATACAACTAGAAAGGAGTGTCTTTATATTAGCCGAACAAGCGATACAGACTTTAGGAGAAACAAATTCATAAAACTATTACATGGCTATTTAATCAAATGAGGGTACTTTTCTTTCATTTCATTCTCGGCTTCCCAAGTAGCTTCTTCGACTTGTTGGTTTCGCCATAATACCTTCACGGAAGCAATTTCTTTGTTTCTCAATTTCCGGACCTGGCTATTAAGAATAGCAACTGGAATCTTTTCATATGACAATTCTTCACTAACCTCGATGGTCTCAACCGGCACAATAGCGGACGGATCTCCAACTACCTTCTTCAACATGGACACATGGAGTACCGGGTGTACTAATGACATCTCGGGTGGTAGTTCAAGCTTGTACGCCACCTGACCTATCCTTTGAATGATTTTATACGGCCCGACATACCTCGGAATTAATTTCCCTTTCGTTCCAAACCACATGATCTCCTTCATGGGAGATATCTTCAAGAACACCCAATCATCTTCTTTGAACTCTAAGTCTCATCGATGAACATCCGAGTAGGATTTTTGATGACTCTAAGCAGTTTTCAACCTCTCTTTTATGATCTAAAACCTTTTCTGTAGCCTGATGCACAAGGTCTGGTCCTATTAGTTCAGCTTCTCCAACCTCGAAACACCCAATCGGCGATCTACATCTTCTACTATACAAGGCCTCAAACGGCGCAATCTGAATACTAGCATGGAAGCTATTGTTATAAGCAAATTCTATGAGCGGGAAATGATCATCCCAGCTACCCTTGAATTCAAGCACACATGCACGGAACATGTCCTCAAGCGTCGGAATAGTCCGCTTAGCTTGACCGTCAGTCTATGGATGGAAAGACGTGCTAAGATTTACCTACGTACCCAAACCTTGCTGAAACGTCTTCCAGAAATTATCTGTGAATTGGGCCCCTCGATCGGAAATGATGGAAACCGGAGTGCCATGAAGCATGACTATTTCCTTGATATACAACTGAGCATATTGTTCTGCAGTATCAGTGGATTTAACTGGCAAAAGGTGAGCTGATTTTGTGAGTCGATCCACGCTCACCCAAATTGAGTCAAACCTATGCGGCGTGCGTGGTAATCCTACCAAAAAATCCATGTTGATCATTTCCCATTTCCACATTGGAATTTCTATACTCCGAGCTAACCCACCAGGCCTTTGATGCTCGGCCTTCACTTGTTGACAGTTTGAACATTTTGCCACAAAGTCCGCCACACCCCTCTTCATGTCGTTCCACCAGTAAACATCCTTGAGATCATGATACATTTTTGTAGAACCTGGGTGTACGGAATATCTAGAAGTATGAGCTTCTGCCATGATGCTTTCCCAAAGACCATCTACGTTTGGAACACATAGTCGCCCTTGGTACCATAATGTAACGTCATCCACGCCAAAATAAAAGGCCGTAGTCTTGTGTTTATGAATACCCTCCTTTAGTTGTACCAACACTAGATCATTGTATTGTTCTCCTTAACCTCCGTCACAAGCGATGATTCTGCCCTATTCCGCACAATCACTCCCCCTTCATTAGAGTCCGCAAGACGAACTCCCAAACTAGCCAACTGGTGAACCTCCCGGGCCAAGGGCCTTTGACATGGATCCAAGTGAGCCAAACTACCCATAGACTTCCGACTAAGAGCATCTGCCACCACATTAGCTTTCCCCGGATGATATAAAATGTTGATGTCATAATCTTTGAGCAATTAAAGCCACCTTCTCTGCCTTAAGTTCAATTCCTTCTGTTTGAAGATATATTGAAGACTCTTGTGGTCTGTGAATACATCTATATGGACTCCATACAAATAATGAAGCCAAATTTTTAATGCAAAAACCACCGCCGCAAGCTCTAAGTCTTGAGTTGGATAGTTCTTTTCATGATTCTTAAGTTTCCTTGAAGCATATGCTATAACCTTACCATGTTGCATTAATACACACCCAATACCGATCCTTGAAGCATCTCAATACACCATAAACCCCTCAGTACCCTCTGGCAGGGTCAATACTGATGCCGAAGTCAATCAGGATTTCAATTCCTGGAAGCTCCTTTCACAAGCATCGGACCACTGGAACTTAACCGCCTTCTGCGTCAATTTAGTTAATGGAGAGGAAAGAGTGGAAAACCTATCCACGAACCTCCTATAATACCCGGCCAAACCCAAAAAACTGTGAATCTTTGTTGGAGTAGTAGGTCTAGGCCAATCTTTCACCGCTGCAATCTTTTGAGGATCAACCTTAATTCCTTTTCCGGAGACGACATGACCCTGGAATGTAACAGATTCAAGCCAAAATTCACATTTCGGGAACTTTGCATACAATAGGTGTTGATGAAGAGTTTGTAGAACTCCCCTGAGGTGATCGGCGTGATCCTCTCGACTTCATGAATACATAAGGATGTCGTCAATGAATACTATCACAAAGGAGTCAAGGAATGACTTGAAGACTCGATTCATAAGATCCATGAAAGTTACCGGGGCATTTGTTAGCCCGAAAGACATTAACAAAAATTCAAAGTGCACATACCGAGTTCTGAAAGCTGTTTTCGGAATATCCTGCTCCCTTACCTTCAATTGATGGTACCCGGACCGCAAATCAATTTTGGAGAAGAACTTAGCACCTTGTAATTGATCAAACAAATCATCTATTCTAGGCAATTGGTATTTGTTTTTGATTGTGACTTGTTGAGTTTTCGGTAATCAACACACATCCGTAGTGATCCATCTTTCTTCCTGACAAAGAGAACCGGTGCGCCACATGGCGACACACTCAGTCGGATGAAATTGTTCTCTAGAAAATCCCTTAGTTGTTCCTTTAGCTCTTTTAATTCTGCCGGCGCCATTCTATAAGGTGGAATGGATATAGGCTGCGCGCCCAACATCACCTCAATCCCAAAATCAATCTCCCTGTCTAGAGGAATTCCAGGGAGCTCATCCGAAAATACATCGGGGAATTAATTCACAATTGGTACAGATTCAAGGGTAGGCACCCCAGCAGTGGTGTCCGTAACCCGGACTAAATGGTAAATATACCCCTTCCTGATCATCTTTGTGGCCTTAAGGTAAGAAATAAACCTACCTTTTGGCATAATATTATTTGCCTCCCACTCAACTGTTGGCTCGTTAGGAAACTCAAGCCTCATGATTCTGGCTCGACAATCGAGTTTGGAAAAACATGAATAAATCCAATCCATTCCCATTATTACATCAAAATCAATCATCCCTAGTTCAATAACATCAGCCATGGTATCCCGACCATGCACCGTGACAACACAATCTCTATAAACCCGCGCGGCCGTAATAAACTCACCAATTGGGGTAGATACAAAGAACGGCTCGTGAAGCTGTTTCGGTTCTACCCCGTAGCTCGTAGCAACATAAGGAGTAATATTGGACAATGAAGATCTGGGATCAATAAGCGCATATACATCATGCGATTGAACGGTCAATATACCTGTGACGACATCTGGGGAAGCCTCCGCACTCTCTCGACCACACACAACATAGAATCGGCTGGGTCCTCCCAAACTCTGTGNAATAAATCCAATCCATTCGCATTATTACATCAAAATCAATCATCCCTAGTTCAATAACATCAGCCATGGTATCCCGACCATGCACCGTGACAACACAATCTCTATAAACCCGCGCGGCCGTAATAAACTCACCAATTGGGGTAGATACAAAGAACGGCTCGTGAAGCTGTTTCGGTTCTACCCCGTAGCTCGTAGCAACATAAGGAGTAATATTGGACAATGAAGATCTGGGATCAATAAGCGCATATACATCATGCGATTGAACGGTCAATATACCTGTGACGACATCTGGGGAAGCCTCCGCACTCTCTCGACCACACACAACATAGAATCGGCTGGGTCCTCCCAAACTCTGTGCACCACCCCTAGCTGCACCATGCCCTGCGGGTGCTGTAGAGCCTCGAGCTGGAGGGTGTGCTCAAGATGTGGCAGCTGTAAGGCTGGATGACAGAGTTGTGCCCCTGCCTCCACCCTGACGGGATGCACGACACATCCTCTAAATATGGCCTCTCATTCTGCATCTGTAACATACTGGAATGTCCAGGTAGAAGATGCCCGAATGTATCCTCCCACACTTAGGGCATGGGGCCCTCTGCTGCTGCATGAATATCCCTCCTGATTGGCCCTGAGGGTGGGACCCCCTGCTACCCTGACCGGGCCTATAGTGACTCCCCTGCTGCTGACTGTGCCCTGATGGCGGGGCATTAGCTGAAGACTGAGCATAAGACTAGGATGGCCCTGATGATCCTCCCCGAGAAGCTGATCTCCCACCTCCGAATGAGTCCCCAAGGTTGCCCGCTGATCGGGCCCTACTACTATTTTCCCGTTCCATCCTGAACTTTAACTTTCGAGCCTCCGTAGCTTGGGAAAATTCCACCATCCTTCCATAGTTCATGTCAGAATTTAGAGCAGCTATTGCAGCCTCATTAATAACCAAAGGGCTAAGGCCCTGCACAAATCGATGCACTCTTGCCTCCATAGTCGGCATTATATGAACAACATACTTCGAAAGGTGCACGAACTCCATGTCATACTCCCACACATTCCTACTACCCTGTTTAAGGGTCTCAAACTTCACAGCACAGTCTGATTTAGTCTCGGCAGGCAATAAATAGTCTATGAAGGCATCCGCAAACTCACTCCATCTTGCCGGAGGGCTCCCCTCCTCCCGAGAATCTTCCCACATTTCAAACCTGGAATATGCCACCCCTTTCAGATGATAAGAGGCCAACTCTACTCCCTCTACTTCAGTAGCACGCATAACTCGGAGAGTCTTATGCATCTCATCAATGAAATCCTGAGGGTTTGCCCCGGGATCAGTACCTGTGAATACTGGAGGGTTTAACTGAAGGAACCTGTTTACCATGGAACTAGAAGAATCCTCTTGCAAGCTAAATAAGGTGGGTGCAACATTTGACCTTTGGGACTGAGAAGATACTAACTGAGTCAACATCTGAATAGCTCCCCTAAGATCCCCATCAGAAATACCGGGACCAGAAGGTGGGGCTGTAGGTGGAACAGGTATATCGGCAGGAGAGATTTTGGCACCCTTTGCGGGTGTAAGAACTGGGGTAGTCTGTTCCGGAGTAGATGAATCAGGCAGTGTGATAGTAGGGGGATTATCCTCACCTGCATTATCAAGTAGGTGGTCAACATCCACTCCTGGTGTGGCATTGGCTTCTTGGCCAATTCTCGCTCTCTTCTTATGTGCCATTTACTGAAAGTTAGAACAATGAACGAGTTAGGGAAAACAACCTCACGTTCCACTCTATCACACGATATAGAACAATAATGAAGGGTATCATTCTTAAATGTCCAAGTAACCCCCTAATTATAGATGTGGTCGACAACACACCGATAAGAAGGGCTCTACTAGACACGGCTCCGACATATCCTAGGACACTTTAAAACCTTAGGCTCTGATACCAAATTTGTCAAGCCCCAACCCCGGGGAGCGCGACTGGTGCTCAACCGAGTGAACCCCGTCGAGCAAGCCTAGTAAACCCTTTCTACCCTACTCATTCATGATCCAAAAAGGGAATGCATCACCATTTGTAAAACAGGGGAGAGATCAGTTATATAAGTGTATAAACGTTGCTAGTTCATTTGTTTTTCATTTTATGCATTATGCCATAGTTAAATTTCCAAAATACAACTCAGTCCAACAACCACCCCAACATACATGCATGACACACATAAACGTCTACGGAGCCTCTAAGGGTACAAAAGAGCAACATGACAATGCCGGCAACAAGGCCCCGGCTATACCTCAAAATATAAAAACTTATACAGAAGAAGGACTACCTGGCCCCTGGGAGAAATGGGGCTTACCAAAACTACTGTGAGGACAGAAAGAGAGCACCACTATGTGCGATCGGCACTATCTGCGATGGAACCACCTACATCCATTCAAAGATGTAGCGCCCCCGTTAAAAGGGACGTTAGTACTGTTGAATAGTACTAGTATGTAAGCAAACACTAATCTTAGTAGAATGAACAGTGAAACAAAGAGAAGGCAGTCATAATAATCAATAAGTACTTCATAGAAATACAAAGAAAACACCAAGTAAGGATCACGTAGTTTCCAATTCAATCTTTCCATCTTTTTAGATTAATAATCTTTAGTGCCAAGCCACAACTCACAATGCCACCGTGTTTTTACACGGAGTCCGGTCTCGGCCCGAACAGCTAAGCCATCTAAAGTGAGACATATCCATATCCACAATGTAATTCAATTATTCCAATACAAATGCCACCATGTATACAGCATGGCGTCCGATCTCGGCCCGATCGGCTAAGCCATCTCACTTGAGACATAACCGCTTTCAACTGTCCATGCAATTAACATTTCTTTCCCATCTTCATTACATGGCACAAACAACCTCATTTATTAAGTAGTTCTTGGTACTTGGGCACATTTTACAATTCAAGTCTTTCCCTTTTTATTTGTTCAAACAACATCATCATTCATGTCGATAAGTACCATCACATAAGGCATCTCACACATAAGGGAAGGAGCTTGGAAAATCATAGTCACATTCTCAAATAGCATGATGACATGGTAAACATCTAAAACAATTAGGAAACGTGAATCTTCCAACCCAACACACTAAGGCAAACAATTCTAGTATGATCAAGTCGGAACTTACGCCAAATATTCGGACACTAGGAGTTCAATTCTAGGAAGAAGAGAGTTAACCATACATACCTCAATTGCGCTTCTTTAGACTCTACAATTATCCGGAAACCTTAGCAACCTCAATATATTTTAGCAATATACAAATTGAACCCAAAATTAGGAAAACATTCATGGTTCTAGTTCCCTTTTCCACACTCTTTTTACCACACATGCATGCAAGATAAACAACCCTCATACCCATGGACCATCTTATTAATTACTCATTTTCAGTATAAGTTTCAAAATTTTAGGGATAGGTTATAGATTCTTATCTCTAGGATGGAGGCCTAGATTGCTTTCCTTGATAAGCTTCAATGTTTCAAGCAAGAATTGAAGAATAATTGATGAGGGTTACTTTCTCAGTCTATGGCTCCCTCTCTCACTCTATAGTATCAGAAAATGAGCTCAAAATAGACTAAATGGGGTGTTTTAATGGAATGGGGGTCGGGTTTTAAATTAAGAAAATGGGTGCCCCGACACATATCTGCGGCCGCATATGCGACCGCATAACAGTTATGCGGTCCGCAAAGTGACCGCAGAAATGGCTCTCAGGGGCCTGAACTTATGGCTCAGGTATGCAACCAGTATGCGGTCCACATACTCATTGTGCGGTCACATAATGCACCGCATAACTCCCTCCTCAAAAACCCAAGAGGGATCATGCGATCGACATGCGGTCCGCATAGTGGTTATGCGGTCGCATAACCAACCGCAAAGTTGACCTCAAACTGGCCAACGTACTTCTTCACTCTGCGGCAATTCTGCGGTCCACAAAGTGATTATGCAGCCGCATAATGGGCCGTAGAAATGCGTTATTCTACGAAATATTTTCCTCTCAGTCCGCAGGGTACTGTTCAATCCAAAAAGTCCGAACCGCGGCGAGTTTTTGGTTATAATAACATAGGAATCTAACTTGGCACCACGAAACCCCTAGTTTTTGGTTAAAAACTTTACGGGTCCTTACAATAATGTACCACAGAACATCCCTCCAAAAATTTCAAAGATCGATATGCGACAAGAGCGCGGCATGCGAAATGGTTATGCGGTCGCATAATGGGCCGCGAAAATGACATCGACATGACCTAGAAAACTAACCCACTCTGCGACCATTCTGCGGTCTATGGAGTGGTTCTGCGGTTGCAGAATGGGCCACAGAAATTTCTACTTTTGCAGAACATTTTCCTTCAACTCCCCAGCATACTTTTCGATCCAAAAAGCCCGAACCGTGACTCGCAAGCATGCCGTGAAGAATTTCTACTATTGTTAACCTCTACGCCTACCCCGTCATCATGGAACCTGGGTTTTTAGGAAATTTTCATGGGCCCTTACATTGTGTATAGGTCATAGATAAAGGATTGAATTGTTAGAAGATTGTATCTTGGATATTCCATAGCACCCATGAAAGGCTAAAGTAATAACTAATACCATGAGCCGCAGATCGGAAGATAGCTTAAGCCTACATAAAGGCTGATCAGAAGGAAGAGGAAACTAATGAGCTACATCAACTAAGTAAACCAGGATTCTGATTATTAGACCCAGAAAATTATAGAAATCGTAGTTGAGAAACATTGCAGAATCACTCTTAGTATCAGAGTTACAAGAGAGATAGTACAACAACTATATTCTATAACGGCTCTACGATAAAACCAGTTAGAAGAAAACCTGCCTCATAAGATGTCAGTATGAAGCTCCCACCGGATTGTGTATGCGCCAGAGGTGCAAGTATTATAATAGAGCTTCAAGTTGTGGATGTGAATTATACCTATGTGGAAGAGAGGTCACGAAAGAGATAGAAGATGTGGCAAGAGTTTAAGGTAAGTAAGGTAAATATGGACAGCGTACGAGATATTCAAATATATGAGGTTATGAATTGTCCATATTTTGGATAGATGGCTAGAAGCGCTGGGATTCAACATCCAGGAATGATAGCAGTGTCATCAATGGCATATTTTCCAGCATATGGTTTCTATGTATCGAGAGGTCTAGTTAAAAGAGTAAAGAAGAGTTAAAGATGATGTGATGTCTCGCTTGATGTTACAGAATAACATAAGGAAATATATGGTACAAGCAAGTTGAAGGAAGGTTGCGAGTAGTATAAATAGATATGGATAGGTCACAAGCTAATGTATGGTAGAGCGACAAGGTTTTAGGAAGACGTGAGTAAGGATAAAGAAAAGGTGAGTGATAAGGTGACAAGAATGGATAAGTCCTCGGAATTAAGCCCATGAAAATAAGAGAGCTGATGGTTTCTCTAAGTTATAGAAAGTTCAGTATAGCCTGAATGAACTCAAAGGAGTCTAAGACTAATAGCATTTAGAAGAGATGGAATGCTGCCCTGGTAGTATAATAAGGGTGTAGTTGTGATAGATAAAGGATGACGTTTGGGCCTTCGATTGAGTAACGATTTGAAGAACAAAAAAGGGGGATTTCATGAATTGTACATGATTAAAATACCCACCTAAGGTGAATCACATTAGGTGCTATGAAATATAGTTATGGAAGCATGGTATCGCCCCCGGGTGGATCAGGAAAATCACTTCAAATGTTCCTCGATGCAACGTGTGCCCTAGTGATTACGCAAGAGGTTTCAAGTTATCAGTGGTAGATTGTAGATCAATATTGAGATGAATCAACAATGGTTGTATAAAAGTTAGAAAGTATGAGATAAGATTAGGCCGTAATTCTTAAGATGAACAGTAATGAGGAAGCATTAAAGTACTTAGATTCATACATATGGGATAAGCAACGAGAGTAACCTAGAGTTTGGTATAGTATGACCTATGTTACATCTCGCGTCTTCGTACGTTAAATTTTCGTCGTAACTTAATCGACGTAAGCTCGGGATTGAGATTATCTTGAGGTTATATGTATTTATTCTATTTTATAACAAGCGATAAGTAAGTGCCATGAAGGATAAAGGGTAAACGATTTAAAGAAAGTGAGTTTCGTTGAAGGTTGTCAATTTGGGATAAAATACAGCCCGAGCCATAATACCCGGTATTTATGGACTAGTGCTATACAAGGTACCCCATGACCATGATAGTAGTGTACGTAAAGTGTATTAAAAGGGAGTAGTGTATTAAGTAATTTGAGATAATTCTTAATTATGTGGATAATTGGTTAATTATTAGTTAATGGGAGATTAACTATATAATTAAGGAATGGTTGGATAAGACTAACGCTCCCCCCACGTTGCAGCACCCCCCATCCCCACGTATGACTCTTAAGCCATGAATATATGTGGCAAGATTAAGAGATGTGAGAATATGGCAAGTCTTATAACGTGAGTCACATTATTCATTTAATGAAAGAGATCCATTTTTAAGTCTTAGGAACATGAGTCATTAGTCACATATTCATCTAAGGACAGAGAGCCCATTTAAGTCTTAAGAACGTGAGTTCTTCATAAATGTGAGTTCTTCATAAACGTGAGTTCTTCAAAGGGCAGAACAATTCCATAACAAAATTAGATAACGTTGGTTGTTGATTCTATAAAGAGTAAATTGCAAATTCTAAGCGTATCAGTTCAGGTATGTTAAGGCTATCACTTCTTTATTTTGGGCATGATCTATACGACACGATTGCCTGATGTACCAATTCTGGTCCTACTAACGTAGTTTCCCCAACATCGAACCACCCTATAGGCGACCTACACTTCCGTCTGTAAAGAGCTTCATATGGAGCCATCTGAATACTAGAATGGTAGATATTATTATATGCGAACTCAATAAGTGGCAGATGATCATCCCAGCTACCCTTGAAGTCTATCACACAAGACCGTAACATATCCTTAAGTGTCTGAATAGTACGCTCAGC
>AWOL01S0004864.1:59866-72663 GCA_000715115.1 Nicotiana otophora | reverse complement strand
CCCTATAGGCGACCTACACTTCCGTCTGTAAAGAGCTTCATATGGAGCCATCTGAATACTAGAATGGTAGCTATTATTATATGCGAACTCAATAAGTGGCAGATGATCATCCCAGCTACCCTTGAAGTCTATCACACAAGACCGTAACATATCCTTAAGTGTCTGAATAGTACGCTCAGCCTGTCCGTCTGTCTGGGGATGAAATGTTGTACTAGGACTTACCTTAGTCCCCAATCCTTTTTGGAAGGACCTCCAGAAGTTAGCTGTAAATTGAGCTCCCCTATCCGAGATAATAGATACAGGGACACCATGTAGTCTTACTATCTCCTTAATATAAAGCTTTGCATAATCCTCTGCAGAATATGTAGTCCTAACAGGCAGAAAATGGGCTGATTTTATAAGCCTATCAACAATCGCCCATATAGAATCAAACTTACGATGGGTACGAGGTAAGCCTACAATGAAATCCATATTGATTACTTCCCATTTCAGAATTGGAATCTCCATAGCCTACAATAATCCATCGGGTTTTTGATGCTCAATCTTAACCTCCTGACAGTTAGGACACTGAGCGACAAACTCTACTATATCCTTTTTCATTCTGTCCCACCAATATACTTTCCTAATATCATGATACATCTTTGTCGCTCCTGTATGTATAGAATAACGAGAATAGTGAGTTTCTCCCATAACCTGCCGATGCATCCCTGCAACATTAGGGACACATAATCATCCTCGATATTTGAGGACCCTATTTTCTGTAATTTCAAAAGGTGTCTTCTCCTTCTGAGGGGTGGTATCCCTATAATGAACTAACATAGGATCCTCGCACTGGCTTTCCTTTACTTCAGTTACTAAAGAGGATATTGCTGTATCCTGAATAGTAATTCTAATATCACCTGAGTCCAGCAACCGAACTCCAAGACTAGCTAGCTGATGAATCTCCTGGGCTATTCCCCTCTTTTCTGGCTGTAAGTATGACAGGCTACCCATAGATCTATGGATGAGGGCATCGGCTACCACGTTCTCCTTCCATGGATGGTATAAAATATCAACGTCATAATCTTTAAGTAGCTCCAACCATCTCCTTTGGTGTAAATTCAATTCCTTTTGCTTGAAGACATACTGGAGGCTCTTATGATCCGTATAGATATCAACATGAATGCCATACAAGTAGTGCCTCCACATCTTTAGTTCATGAATTCCTGCGGCTAACTCTAAATCATGGGTCGGGTAATTCTTCTCGTTCTTTCTTAGTTGTCTAGAAGCATAAGCTACATACTTACCACGCTGCATCAGTACACAACCCAATTCAAAGCCCAAAGCATCACAATAGATAACATAACCATCGGTCCCTTCTGCGAGTGTTAGAGCCGGTGCTGAAGTTAATCTGTCTTTCAATGCCAGAAAACTCCGTTGCGAAGCATCAGTCCATTGAATACTTTCTCCCTTCTGAGTCAACTTTGTCAAAGATGCTGAAAGGGAAGAAAATCCCTCTATAAATCTTCTGTAATAACCTGCCAAACCGAGAAAGCTACAAATCTACGTCGGTGTCATGGGTGTATGCCAAGTATTTATTGCCCTAATCTTTTGTGTATCAACCCGAATAACTTCACCCAAAATGATATGCCCAAGGAAAGCTACAGAGTTCAACTGGAATTCACATTTAGAGAATTTTGCATACAATTTCCCTTTTTGTAGAACTCTGAGCGTGGTACGCAAATGATCTGCATGCTCAACCTCTGAACGAGAATATACCAATATATCATCAATAAATACAATTACAAATAGATATAGAAAGGGTCTGAAGATATGGTTCATCAAAACCAGGAATACTGCTTGGGCATTAGTCACACCGAACGACATAACACGAAACTCAAAGTGCATGTATCTGCTCCTGAATGTTGTCTTCGGAATATCTTTCTCCTTAACTCTTACCTGATGGTACCCGGACCTCAATTCTATCTTTGAGAAACACTCGGCACCTTGCAACTGATCAAATAAATCATCAATCCTCGGGAGCGGGTACTTATTTTTGATCGTCACCTTATTCAATTGTCTATAATCAATACACATTCGTAAGGAACCATCTTTATCCCTCACAAATAACATCGGTGCTCCCAATGGTGATGTACTAGGTCTGATAAATCCTTTTTCAAGCAAGTCCTTTAGTTGTTCTTTTAAATCTTTCAATTATGCGGGGGCCATTCAATAGGGAAGAATAGATATTGGATGAGTATCTGGTAGTAGGTCAATAGCAAACTCAATTTCTCGCTCTAGCAGAAGACCCGGAAGCTCATCGGGAAACTCATTAACCACAAGGATAGATTGAATGGTTGGTGACTCTGCTTTCACATCCTGAACCCAAACTAAGTAATAAATATAGCCCTTTATGACCATCTTCCTTGCCTTGAGATAGGAAATAAATCTACCTCTCGGCAACGCCGTATTACCTTTCCAATCCAAAAAAGGCTCCCCTGGAAATTGGAATCGGACCATCTTTTATCTACAATCAACGTTGGCATGACAAGAAGCCAACCAATCCATACCCATTATAACATCAAATTCTACCATATCTAACTCAATTAGGTCCGTTATACCCACCGGGCTATCACTGGATCCCCAACAGGTGTGGACATCTCAAAAGGCTTAACCAACTCAGGTTTTATTCCAAACTTACTAGCAACCAACAGAGTAAAATATGATAAGGTGGAACTTGGGTCAATCAGTGCATATAAATCGTATGAGGAGACTGATAATATACCTGTAACAGCATCAGGTGATGATTCTTGATCCCGTCATCTCGCTAATGCATAAATGCGGTTCTGAGGACCGCTCGAGCTAGATGCTCCGCCTCTGCCTCTATCATGAATTATTGGTGTTTATGAGCCTTTCTCGGGGGCGTACTGATGATGACGAACAAGCTACAGATCCCCCTAGGTGAGCTATGCTTGCATCATCTCTCGTCGGACAATCCCTCATAATGTGGCCCGGATAACCACAAGTATAACAAACACCCAACCCCATATGGCACTGCCCGGCATGCTGCTTACCACACTAAACACATCGTGGCAAGGGCGGCCTCATTTGACTTGACTCACCCCTATACTGAGGACCTGGCATTCTGACCAGGCCCTGAATATGTGGAACAATCAAATCTTTTACCGCCAAACTTAAGGGGCGCACTTGCCAATGGCTGGGCTGGATACCTCGGGTATTGTGGTCTCTTACCACCTCAAAACTCACCAGAAGGACCCGAAGACCTCGCTCTCTTATTCTAGGCCTGATCATGCTCATGATCGGCCCTCTGCTTCTTCTTACGCTCCTCTACACCCTGAGCATATGCCTAAATACAAGAAACATCCATGTCTAGCTAAAGTGAGACCGACATAGAATCATTAAGCAAGTGCGGCTCTAACCCCATAACGAACCGGTGAACCCAATCCTCCGTCTTAGATACAATAGTGGGAGCATACCTAGCCAACGAATAAAACTGAACATTGTACTCTCGAACACTCATGTTATAGTGCCGAAGGGTCAAGAACCTATCAACTCTAGCCCATCTAAGCTCTAGTGGCAGATAATGTCGAAGAAAGGCTTATGTAAACTCCTGCCATACTGTTGGAGGGGCATCCTCACCTCTGGACAATTCCTAAGACTCGTACCAATTAACTGCAACATCTTGGAGTCTATAGGAAGCTTGCTCAACTGACTTAGTCGCATTGGCCTTAATTACCCTCAAAATCCTCTACATTCTATCAATAAATACCTGAGGGTCCTCATTTGGATCTGCCCCAGTGAATACCGGAGGGTCCAAATTAGTGAAATCATGAACCCTCGCACTGACGGACCTATTTGCATGACCAATACCTACTTCCTGACGCCAAGCCTGTGCGGCTACTAATCGAGTTAACAGCTGAATAACATCTCTCATCTCCTGACACAATGCATCTGGCTAAGGGGCTGAACGAACAGGGGAGGGTGCTGGAGTTGGTGCCCCTCAGAGCTCTTCTAGATTGGGCGGGCTATGTGATGTCTTAGATGGAATATCACTATGAGACTCTCCCTGAGCCGTGGTAACTCGTGGCGCTCGAGTAGTAGTCTCGTCAGCCACAGACTTTCCCGTTTGGGCGGCTGTAATATTCGGAGGCATCGCTGAAAATGTAACATATCGTTATGAACATGAATTCTTATATCGCACGATTTAAGATAAGAGGAGAGGATAACATCATATATGTCTTGTATCCTCCTATCAATAATTATGGTGCACAACACACCAATAAACAAGACTTTACTACACACGGTTGATGTCTCCTATCAATAAATACGGGCCGTGATCGGATACAATGCCGCGCACATGGTGGTATTGTGCTGGAAATTATGATGAAATTGTTGTTATGGTTGATGTCTCAAGTGAGACAACCTAGCCAATCGGGTCGTGATCAGACTCTGTGTAAGAATAAGGTGGCATTGTGAATTATGGTATATCGGCTCTAAAGATCACCGAACCTAATAATATGGAAACTGACTCGAAGACTTATGTGATCTTTACCTTGATGTTTTAATATTATTTGAAGCTCTTATTGAATTCTTGACTGTTTCTCTTATATTATAACATACTAGTGCTATTCGACGGGACTAACGTCCATTTTGCCGGGAGTGATGCATCTTTAAGTAGATGCAGGTGGTTACATAGCAGGCAGTGTTGATCAGTGATAGTGGCACATCCTCTTCCCAGAAGACTTGGTGATCCCCACTTCATCCCGGGGTTACCTACTGTATCTTTTACTCAGATATTATCACGTCTAAGGAATAGCTGGGGCCTTGTCGCCGGCACTATCATAGACTCTTTTGTATATTTTAGATGCTCTATAGACAATATGTGAGTTGTACATGGGTGCTAGAAAAGTCAAACAAGTTATGTTGTGTATTTCGAGACTTAATAGTGTAGTAACTAATGAAACGATTTAATGTTGTATGTATGAATTTCCTACTGTCAAATTAATGAAATAGTGTATTCTCTTGGTTATGGGTGAGTTGGGTAGAAAGTATATAATAGGCTTGCTCGACCGGGTTCATCGGTTGAGCATCGGTCGCGCTTCTCGGGGTTAGGGCGTAACACTCAATACTTTCTTTTAACTTATACCGGAGTCTTCTACAGCTATATGATTGTCAACATATATGCTGCATGGATAATACTCCGACATCTTAAGTGCGTTAATAACATAACTAACTATGGATCATTGATCAAATAATTCCTTTCGTTCCTTCTCATCTTTCTTTAAACGTAAGCTATTACTTTTCCTGGTCTTTCTTCCCCCTTGTTGCGTGCATACTTAGCTTATCTTAGTTCCCACGCATACCGGAATTTTTGTACAACTCATATGATCTTGAATATTACTTTTGATTTTACTTTCCGTTCATTAGCCCCGGTAGGTGCCACTTTCTTATGGAGTGCATACAATGTTGTAGTGAGACTATTTTTACATGACCATTTCTCCACTAAGTTCCTATGTTTAGGTTGAGGCTTGCTTCCTTATTTCCTCAGCTACTCTTTCATTGTAGTACTTAGGGAGGACCTTTTGACTCTAGTAAAGCTGCTTGCTTATTACATCGTATACTCGACAAAATGTTTGATGCCCTTCCTCGCCTATAATTGTCCAGAGTTACTTACCTCCATGCCCTTGTACTTGTTGGGTTGCTCTTGAACTGATATTTTGACAATCTTCCCAGTGGTACTCTCTTTTATTTTCATAACACTCATACGGTACCTTTAATTACCCCAACTCCTATCTGAAATATGTTTTTTTCCAACAATTGTGATCTCGTATCTATGAGACTGAATTCCCGATGCTGGGGTTCAATACATTTATCTTGCACGATCTATTGATTTATTTGTATCCTCTTGTCTAGCCATAATTAGACTCTTCCTGAATCAACTACTAACTATCATTGGTGCATTCTCATATCAATATTTCGCGTAATCTTTCTTGGGTTATTTCCTTTGTTTTAACTTACGACTCGCACTGGCTCCTTCTTTATCAATAACATCCCGGGCCGGAACCATTACTTCCTATCCTTGCATCGTGCTTGCACAATGTTCTGGAATTGTAGCGTATCTGTAGGATTTGAATAAGTGCAATCTCATCCCCTTTTCATTTTTATTGCACTTCCTTTACAATTCCATAGTTACTATAACCACTTTATTCTGACTTAATGCCACATCACTCCATATTTTTAAGGGAGTACTAAGATTTAGTGCTATGATAATCTACGTATAGATGTTTTACTTCTTCATCTTTGGTGTCTTTTCACATCATCGATGACCGTTACTTGCCTTGTGAAAATCCTTCTCTACCAAGGATAACAAAATTCTTTACTCACGAGGGTGACACTTAATGTAACTGGCTCACATAATCCCTTAAGCTTAGCTTTGCTCACATTGCTTGCTTTAGCGAAGTGACTTCCTGAATGACCTTTAAAGATTATTCTTCTTTCGTCCATTCTATTATCGCCGGAATGCAATCTCTGAAAATCTCATGATGCTGACTGTTATTAAATCACTCAGTCCCTAAGTTATGTTTAGTTTACCTTGTTCACCAGCCCAAACTGATTTGTATTACTCTAGGGTCTAACTTTTCCTTCTGGTATTCATGCTAGAGTCATGAACTTATTTCTTTGCCTGAATTGTATTACTGATAATCTTCATTAACTGGGTATCTCGTACCCACCTTTACCTTGCTTCTTTTACTTGCTAAAACTTATGTCTACCTTTTGATTCTCTTATTCCTTTTTACCATATGAGTGGATAGGTATTCTTGCCTTAGGGATCCTTATCAAGAAGCTTACACGTCTTAGTACACACATGTTCTACTGAAGACCTCACAGTTATTCATCATAAGCATGATGCAAAATCGAGTTCCTCTAACTCAACTCTTCCACAACCACATGAAAACTCTTGCCAACTGCCTTTTGGATGTAGATACCGTCTTATTACAAATAAAATAGAATTAAGGAGTTTAAATTCTTACAACTGAGCTCTACCACACGATCTAGAGTATGAAGAAAGAGTGATAATCCTAAAAGGCCTGTAGGCTACTGCTTATAAGTGTGGGGCACAACACAGCCATAAACAAGACTCTACTAGACACGGCTTTTAGACTTCATCGGACAGAACTACTATGATACCACTTTTGTCACAACCCAAACCGATGGGCTGCAACGGGCACCCGGTACCTTACTCAACCTAGTACCAACATAACGTATCTCTCGTATCATACTATCATAGGTAAATGAGTTAGAGAGGTTGTCGTGAGATAAGTAGAATAAAACATGAGGAAATACTCGACATTGGACGACCCAATATGTAATACAAACTTATACATATGACATACCGGCCTATAAGACCAAAATGATCACTCGTACACTAAACATAGGCCGACAAGGCCATACAAACTTTCATGTACATGACATATGTCTGCAAGCCTCTAAGAGTAGATAAATACCATAAAGGTTTGGACAGGGCCCCGCCATA
Source organism: Nicotiana otophora (assembly GCA_000715115.1). NCBI lineage: Eukaryota > Viridiplantae > Streptophyta > Magnoliopsida > Solanales > Solanaceae > Nicotiana > Nicotiana otophora. The sequence continues at coordinate 65,129 of AWOL01S0004864.1, read as the reverse complement.
CTAATCAATACATGTCCAAATCATACTGTCCCAATCATACTGACCAAATAAGCAACTCCGGAGCAAATAGAGTGCACCAACACCTTCCGCTCAGCTCATAGCCTACTTGGAGGACTCTCACCTATCTATTGGGACCTGCGAGCATGAAACGCCGTGTCCCAGGGAAAATGGGACGTCAGCACAAATAATGTACCGAGTATGTATGGAGTGCAAATCAGTAAATAAAAGACATGAGAGACACATGAAAAAACGACTCAACATGTAAGTCCAAATAGCTCTGTAAATTATTTCATATTTATAATGTCATGCATGTGCACATAAATATCATACCATGCATAGCTATATGTGTACATAACATTATCAAGCCTCTGAGGGCATCCCATCATTTCATCTCGGCCACTGTGGGCAAAATCATCAACATATACCAGTTGATCAGGTAGTGGTGCATATAAAATGCCGTAACCTTTTTCCATATCCCATATACATAAAATATATGCGTATATAACGCCATCTGGTCATGGCTCAATGTACATGTAGAAATGATTTAAATGCATAAGAAATACGTTAATAAGATTTCTCGGAATGTCATAAGATCAATATGCCTTTCGGATAAACTTTATCAAATACGTATTTTTCTGAGACCCATGAACAAAAGATATAATAATAATTCACATGGGGAATCAAGAACATAGGCACCCCTAGCACTTCTATGAATAGAGTCATTTATGAAAGTTGCGCATTTGCTTGTTTTGTTTGTATCATATGGATCATGCCAAAAGGAAAGAAGGGATAGCCTTAACATACCTAAGTTGATTCTCTTAACAATACCTCTAACACACGTCTTTTGCAAAAAACACGTAACGGCTGATTGGAGTAGGGAAAAATCCGTATTATATTCTTGAGAATGATGTACCGTGCTCTCTTGGAATATTTAATTCACGTTGCTATTGCATTGTGAAGTTTCAAACGAATTATTTGAGTCTCATTCGTTACTTATCAAGCTTCATATAACTTGTGGGTTGTGGGCCCCACTTGATAAGGATGACTTTTGCCCAAAAATCTCGTAAAATACCACCTAATATCCAAACCAAAGAGTCACTTATCACCTAATTGACTTGCTGCCACGTTGGGGGCCCTTTAGGCTTATCCATAATTTTTCCAATTGCTTTGCTAACTCATTAATCTCCCACTAACCAACAATTAATCAATTACCCATATAATTAAGAATTATCTCAAATTACATAAAATACTATTCACTTTTAACACACTTTATACATCTTACTATCATGGTCATGTTGTACCTTGTATGGCACTACTCCATAAATATGGGATATTATAGCTTGGACCGTACTTTATCTTAAAATGTCAAACTTCGACGAAACTCATTTTTTTCCACTCGTTTACCCTATGACCTTCACGGATTTACTTATCACTTATTATAAATAGCATAATACTTATAACCTCAAAATAATCTTGTCCTTGAACTGATGCCAGTTATCTTATGACAAATCCAACGTACAATACTACGAGGTGTAATGTCGATGTAATACTATGAGGTGTAACAACAACTAGGTACCTCTTATAAGCCAATTACCCATTAACTTCACCTTTAATAGTTTCCACCGGAATGATAGTCAAAGGAATTCCAACAGCCTTCTGGAACCTAGATACATAATGCATCGGGTGCATGGAGGATAACAAAGGGAAAACATCATACTCATAGTTTGGCCTATTTCCTTCAATATTCCATAATGCCTAATGTGACTACACATACTTTACCTTCATTAACAATTCACCCAATATATTCATAGAGAAAATCTTGAGAATAACCCGTTCACTTTCTTCAACTCTAAATTCCTACGTCGAACACCCAAATTAAACCTTTGGCAACGCCCAACAATTACTCTAAGATGTGCTAGCACTAATATGATCATAAAATCTCCTATCCAATATATTTGATCATGGGATGATGCTTCTTCTTTGACATGTTTGAATCTTCAACTCCCATAGGTTACTATATCCTAAGAGACATGAAGGTTACTACCAATAGTGCTAACATGGTTAATCATTGTGATGACATTATAGATTCGACAAATGAGGCATAGAGTTGACTAGTAGCCATTGATAATGTAGGGACCATGTTCATGATTCTGAGATTTAAAACAAATGAGTCATTTTAGACATGTTACATATGGGAGGGATGGTCGGGAGGATAAAGACATTAGCATCACTTATTCATGGAAGACTAAGAGTCATGAAAAGGACATCAACAATTATTTCATTCCATATATTCCTTATTCATCAATAGCAGGCCTCAAAGAGAAATAGCCAAGTACGTGATACTCTCTTGGAATGTAGGGAAAATCAGTTTATCTCGAAATGAGAATATTCTGGCACCTAAATGTGATATGGATTTCAAAATACATATAGTTGCATTTCGCTCTTAACAGTATCTGACACAAGGAATCTACGCCACAAGCCCACGATGTTGAAAAGGAGGTTGAACACTTGTGATATTATTATCATTCTGACAGCTTAACCCTTAATGATAGTTGATCCTATACGAGAGGACTAGAGATACGACATACTTGTCTTTCAAATAAATATATTGATCATATGTGCCAGAATCTGAAACATCTACCTGAAGTAGGGAGGGAAAAGTCGTGGTAAGGCTTCTTAACTTTCAACCACACAAGTGAAACAATGTAGCTAGGACATCTTAATGTTGGGATGAAAGCATGTATTGGTTAGAGAGCATGAACACTTTGCTATGAGCTAGATATGTTTTTTCCATAACAGTTCTCAAGCTACAATACCAGGCCACTTCATGGGCAACTGCAATACTAGGAACAAAGTGAGTTACTCACTGAGGCATGATCTATGTTGACATGAAAGTCATACTGAGATGGGCAAAGAAAAAGATCTTCCTGTGACGAATTTGTAAAAATCCCAAATTTCCCAAAAACATTTATACGGACAAGTGACCCCTTTCAATTGACATTTACACATATGATACGTGCTGAGATATGCTCTCATGTTACTAGACAGTGAAAAGGATTCATGATAATATTCACAAAGGAGTGAAGTGATTGTTCAAACCATAGGAACCACATACACCGGAGAGAAAAAGAGTTTCTCAAGAAGGATCTCAACATTAGGCTTCTATACATTAGATTTGATGCCACATAGGTAAACTTTATAACGGTGCATGCATAAGCATAAGTGAGCAGATATTATCCATTTGAATCAAAAGGTTCTTGTAAGAAATTCATTAGGTATAGTCCTTTTTTAAGAATATAAGGAATCAATGGGAAGTATTAACCTAGGGTTATAAATCATTCCAAGTAAATTATTATAGAACTCAATTCCTCACGAATTTGTAAATAAGAGAATTTGTGATACAGTGGCTTCATGAATAATGCATCTCGTTTAGAAAGTACGTACATGCAATGTTTTTTGATTCATCGTCTTATTAATACCATGTTTATCAAGGCTCATAAACATGGATGTACATATACAACAAGGAAAAATTATGTGTTTTCATAATGATGTACTAAGGAGTGACTTACTTGAAGACTTTAGATTGATGGGGCAGTGCCTTAACGGATACCCCTCGACTCCATATCCGTAACATACATTGGTACCCTAGTGACATACCCCTGAATGACATCTTGTATACTTCACGCAACGAGGATGAGGTCCACTAAACTGACTCACCCCACTGACCTGATATTTACCCTTTTTGCATACATCATAAACATTCCCCCTATCCTTCCTCCAGGGCCACGTGATGGGATTAACAATCTTTGCAACATCTCATTGTAAGGACTTTTGGAATTTCCCAAATCTAGCACCCCTAACACGCTTCTGAGCATACTCACAACAAGAGGCAAAATGTTCTCACCTGCATATCGGGCTGACCGGGATGGGTGTATCCAACACAAGGGCATTTGTTCTTCTTGTGCCACCTCTTTCCATAACCATAACATATTTCAAGAATCATCCAACATAAACCCGAGTGTCTCTTCTTTCATATCAAACATTCTGGATTATTAACTGCAATAATCCTCTTTCATATCTTAGGTGCTCTCACCACATAATAGGAACAAGGATACTTTCTCTGGTAACTGGCTCTTTCATTTCCTCTTCGTTGCCTCGAACCCGTGGGTTACTCATATGGAAAATGAGACATGATGAGGAATTTAGCTTCCTATTTTGAGCTTTACCGCATTATCTCGAATACCAAAGAAAGGTGAAATTCCTAAATGTCCCAGTAGCCTCTTCATTATATATGTGGTTGACAACACATTGATAAGAAGGACTCTACTAGACACGGCTCCGAGACATCCTAGGACACTTTAAAACCTTAGTCTCTGATACCAAGTTTGTCATGCCCGAAACTCGAGGAGCGTGACCGGCACTTAACCGAGTGAACCCGGCCGAGCAAGCCTGTTAGATTTCCTTCTACCAAAACTCATCCATGAATAAAGAAGGGATGCACTCCATTAATCAAGCAGTAAAAAGAATTCATTAACAACTCCCATTTCATTTCCATTAGCAGCTTCACTAATAATTTCCAAATTATTACAAGTTTATGGATATAATGAAAAACATGTTTTCCAAACACCAGCATTTGTAGCTTAATTCCCCATATCAAACACCACCCACATCTTGTCTATGGGGCCTCTAAGTACACCAGAAGAGTAGTATGGAAGTGTCGGCAACAAGGACGCGGCTATACCTTAAAGGACAATGTACAACTTAAATAACATCAGGCCCGGAATAAAGTGGGGCTCACCAAAACCTGCTAAATAGAGAGTGACTGCTAACGAGTACTAAAGCTGCGCGCTGATGAACCACCTGCGTCCATTGAAGATGTAGCGCCCCCAGCAAAGTAGACGTTAGTACATCTGGAATAGTACTAGTATGTAAAGCTAACTGTCCTCTTTCAAAATAGAATGCCAACATAAAAGGGAAAACTATTGAAACAACAATCAACAATCAATGATATCCAATTTCCAAGTTAAAACATATTAATTTCCAAAATACGAAGATAATATTATTTTTGGTTGGGAGATCTTTAGCACCGGTATACCACTGTTCACAATATCACCGTTCATAATACCAATGTTTATATTACCAATACTCATAATACCAATACCACCCCACTTTTAGCACGGAGTCCAATCACGACCCGATTGGCTAGGCCATCTCATTAGAGACATCAACCACCATCACTATCAATACCAATACCACCGTACTT
>AWOL01S0004864.1:42425-57637 GCA_000715115.1 Nicotiana otophora | reverse complement strand
CCGATCACGACCCCATCGTCTAGGCCATCTCATTAGAGACATCAACCACCATCAAAATTTCAATTACAATTTCCAGCAAAATCACCACCACGTGTGTAGCATAGTGTCCGATCACGACCAGATCGGCTAGGCCATCTCACCACAATGTCGTATGGAGAGACATCATCCTTTTCTATCAATCATCTCATTCCAATTAAGGTGAATAATGTTATCACATCAATCTTATCCCAAATAAGGGGAATAACTATATCACATCAATCTCATCCCAAATAAGAGGAATGATCACAATCCACTCATACACCGGCACGTGTAGTTTTGGGGTTAGGTTATTTCAATCCATTCGCATTTTCATCCTTTTACAACATCATTATCTCATTGGCTTTCTTGGCTATACATATGATTCTTCATTCATGGCACAACATACGTATTTCATATTGACCACCGTCATTTCTATCCTTTCATGGATTGTCAACATAAATATCAACATATATAATATTCCGGAAATCACAACTTCAAGTTCATTAAAAATGAAAAATTTAAGCACAATAGATTTCTTTCCAAGAAATTGAGTAAAATGATTGATAATCGAAGCACAAGTTAAAATCATAAACAAGTAACACGCCATTTATTCTTGAATTACTTTCCCCAAAAAGGGCAATACACAATTTCCACTCATGATTATGTAAGAATGAAAAACATATTGAAAATACTCATAAATAGCATTAGTAAAAACAACCACATTTGGGCATGACCTGAGTACATAAGCTTTTAGGCAAATCTATCTTCGAAGTCAATTTGGAATAGTTGAATCAAGACTCATTTCATAACGTTTCTCACATAATTTCATTTCATTGGCACCATTGGCCACAAGTATAACTTTCATTCTTGGCACAGTAGCCACACTTTATAACTTCAACTCACTTCTTTCACTTTCAAGCATCTTTATAGATTATCAACAACAAGGCATTTCCAATCAAGACTTCATGTACACATATGAGTAATAAAGAGTCTTAAGCATATCGAGTTTTTATCACACAAGTTGGAATCATAACTTTCATTTGAAACACGACTCAAAGCCATACCATTTTAATGCACATATCATTCTTGAACACATTCCCGAAGGATAACATAATGTGATAGGAACATTCGCAACACGTTTTGAATACATAATGCTTGACACTTTGCTTATTCGGATCGATCAAATATATTGGGAACATCTCGGAACATAGAATAAGGAACTCGAGACAATCATAGTTGAAACTTACGGGAACGTCATGGGATTCAACTCTAAAAGAGTAGTTTAGCCAACATACCTCGCTTTGAGCTTTCCTTAAATTACTACAACGTTCCGTAAATTCTAGAAATCCCAATCTATTTTGAAACATAATAAAATTGAACACAAATTAGGAATATATTCATGGTTTCAGCTCATTTGAGCATTTTATCAAACACTAGGCGTGCAAATTTTGCTACAAGGTTCTTCTACAAGATTTCATTCACTCCTCAAGTGCATTAATAACATAACTAACTCTCGATCATTGATCAAATAATTCCTTTTGTTCCTTCTCAGCTTTCTTTAAACGTAAGCTATTACTTTTCCTGGTCTTTCTGCCCCCTTGTTGCGTGCATACATAGCTTATCTTAGTTCTCATGCATACCGAAATTTTTGTACCACTCATATGATCTTGAATATTACTTTTGATTTTACTTTCCATTCATTAGCCACGGTAGGTGCCACTTTCTTATGGAGTGCATAGAATGTTGTGGTGAGACTATTTTTACATGACCATTTCTCCATTAAGTTACTATGTTTAGGTTGAGGCTTTCTTCCTTATTTCCTCAGATAGTCTTTCATTGTAGTACTTGGGGAGGACCCTTTGACTCTTGTAAAGCTGCGAGCTTATTACGTCGTATACTCGACGAAATGTTTGATACCCTTCCTTGCCTATAATTGTCTGTAGTTACTTACCTCCACGCCGTTGTACTTGTAGGGTTTCTCCTGAACTGATATTTTGACAATCTTCCCAGTGGTACATTCTTTTATTTTCATAACACTCATACTGTACATTTAATTACTCCAACTACTATCTAAAATATATTTTTTTCCAACAATTGTGATCTCGTATCTGTGAGACTGAATTCCCTATGCCTTGGTTCAATACATTTATCTTGCACAATCTGTTGATTTATTTGTATCCTCTTATCTAGCCATAATTAGACTCTTCCTGAATCAACTACTAACAATAGTTAGTGCATTCTCATATCAATATTTCTCGTAATCTTTCTTGGGTTATTTCCTTTGTTTTCACTTACGCCTCGCACTGGCTCCTTCTTTATCAATAACATCCCGGGTCGGAACCTTTACTTCCTATCCTTGCATCGTGCTTGCACAATGTTCTGGAATCGTAGCATATCTGTAGGATTTGAATAAGTGCAATCTCATCCCCTTTTCATTTTTATTGCACTTCCTTTACCATTCCATAGTTACTAGAACCACTTTATTCGGACTTAATGCCACATCACTCCATATTCTCCCTTTAAGGGAGTAATAAGATTTAGTGTTACGATAATCAACGTATAGATGTTTTACCTCTTTATCTTTGGCGTCTTTTCACATCATCGATGACCATTACTTGCCTTGTGAAAATCCTTCTGTACCAAGGATAAAAAAATTCCTTACTCACCGAAGTGACACTTAGTGTAACTGGCACACATAGTCCCTTAAGCTTAACTTTGCTCACATTGCTTGCTTTAGCGAAGCGTCTTCCTTAATGACCTTTAAAGATTATTCTTCTGTCGTCCATTCTGTTATCACCGGAATGCAATCTCTGAAATTCTCATGATGCCGACTATTGTCAAATCACTCAGTCCCTGAGTCATGTTTAGTTTACCTTGTTCACCAACCCATACTGATTTATATTACTCCGGGTTTAACTTTTCCTTCTGGTAATCATGCTAGAGTCATGAACTTATTTCTTTGCCCGAATTGTAATACATATAATATTCATTAACTGGGTATCGCATACCCACCCTTACCTTGCTTCTTTTACTTGCTAAAACTTGTGTCTACCTTCTGATTCTCTTATTCCTTTTTACCATACGAGTGGATAGATATTCTTTCCTTAAGGATCCTTATCAAGAAGCTTACACGTCTTAGTACACACATGTTCTGCTGAAGACCTCACATTTATTCATCCTAAGCATGATGCAAAATCGAGTTCCTCTAACTCAACTCTCCACAACCATATGCAATATCTTACCAACTACCTTTTGGATGTAGATATTGTCCTATTACGAATAAAATAGAATTGAGGAGTTTAAATACTTACAACTGAGCTCTACATCACGATCAAGAGTATGAAGGAAGAGTGAAAATCCTAAAAGCCCTGTAGGCTACTGCTTATAAGTGTGGGGTACAACACACCCATAAACAAGACTCTACTAGACACGGCTTGTAGACTTCATAGGACAGAACTGCTCTGATACCACTTTTGTCACGACCCAAACTGATGGGCTGCAACGGGCACTCGGTACCTTACTCAACCAGTACCAACATAACGTATCTCTCGTATCATACTATCATAGGTAAATGAGCCATAGAGGTTATCGTGAGATAAGTAGAATAAAACATGAGGAAATACTCGACATTGGACGACCCAACATGTAATACAAACTTATACATATGACATACCGGCCTATAAGACCAAAATGATCACTCGTACACTGAACATAGGCCGACAAGGCCATACAGTCTTTCATGTACATGACATATATCTGCAGGCCTCTAAGAGTAGATAAATACAATAAAGGTCGGGACAGGGCCTGCCATACTAATCAATATATGTCCAAATCATACTGACCAAATAAGCAACTTCGGAGCAAATGGAGTGCACCAACACCTTCCGCTGAGCTGATAGCGTACTTGGAGGACTTTTAACCTGTCTATTTGGGACCTACGAGCATGAAACGCAGCGTCCCAAGGCAAATGGGACGTTAGTACAAATAATGTACCGAGTATGTATTGAGTGAAAATCAGTAAATAAAAGACATGAGAGACACATGGAGAAAATGACTCAACATGTAAGTCCAAATAGCTCTGTAAATCATTTCATATTTATAATATCATGCATGTGCATATAAATGTCATACCAGGCATAACTACTAGTGTACATAACATCATCAAGCCTCTGAGGGCATCCCATCATATCATCTCGGCCACTGTGGTCAAAATCATCAACATATACCAGTTGATCAGGTAGTGGTGCATATATAACGCCGTAACCGTTTCCCATATCCCATATACATATAATATATGCGTATATAACACCATCTGGTCATGGCTCAATCTACATGTATAAATGATTGGAATGCATAAGAAATACGTTAATAAGATTTCCGGGAATGTCATAAGATCAATATGCCTTTCAGATAAACTTTATCAAATACGTATTTTTCTGAGACCCATGAACAGAAGATATAATAATAATTCACATGGTGAATCAAGAACATAGGCACCCCTAGCACTTCTATGAATAGAGTTATTTATGAAAGTTGCGCATTTGCTCGTTTTGTTTGTATCATATGGATCATGCCAAAAGGAAAGAAGGGATAGCCTTAACATACCTAAGCTGATTCTCTTAACAATCCCTCTAACACACGTCTTTTGCGAAAAACACGTAACGGTGGATTGGAGTAGGGAAAAATCCGTATTATATTCTTGAGAAAGATTGTACCGTGCTCCCTTGGAATTTGCAATTCACGCTGCTATAGCATTGTGAAGTTTCAAACGAATTATTTGAGTCTCATTCGTTACTTAGCAAGCTTAGCAAAACATAACATCCCACTTAATGATTTAGGAAGATCTCTTATAACTTGTGGGTTGTGGGCCCCACTTGATAAGGATGACTTTTGCCCAAACATCCCGTAAAATGCCACCTAATATCCAAACCAAAGAGTCACTTATCAACTAATTGACTTGCTGCCACGTTAGGGGCCCTTTAGGCTTATCCACAATTTTTCCAATTGCTTAGCTAACTCATTAATCTCCCACTAACCAACAATTAATCAATTACCCATATAATTAAGAATTATCTCAAATTACATAAAATACTAATCACTTTTAACACACTTTATACACCTTACTATCATGGTCATGTTTTACCTTGTATGGCACTTGTCCATAAATACAGGATATTATAGCTTGGACCGTACTTTATCTCAAAATGTCAAACTTCGACGAAACTCATTTTCTTCCACTCATTTACCCTCTGACCTTCACGGCTTTACTTATCACTTATTATAAATAGCATAATACTTATAACCTCAAAATTATCTTGTCCTTGAACTGATGCCAATTATCTTAAGACAAATCAAACGTACAATACTACGAGGTGTAACGTTGATGTAATACTGTGAGGTGTAACAACAACTAGGTACCTCTTATAAGCCAATTACCCATTAACTTCACCTTCAATAGTTTCCACCGGAACGATAGTCAAAGGAATTCCAACAGCCTTCTGGAACCTAGATACATGATGCATCGGGTGCATGGAGGACAACAATGGGAAAACATCGTACTCATAGTTTGGTCTATTTCCTTCAATATTCCATAACGCCTAATGTGACTACACACACTTTACCTTCATTAACAATTCACCCAATATATTCATTGAGCAAATCTTGAGAATAACCCGTTTACTTTCTTCAACTCTAAATTCATACGCCGAAAACCCAAACTAAACCTTTGGCAACCTCCAACAATTACTCTAAGATGTGCTAGCACGAATATGATCATAAAATTTCCTATCCAATATATTTGATCATGGGATGATGCTTCTTCTTTGAGATGTTTGAATCTTCAACCCCCGTAGGTTACTATAAATAGGAACAACACGGTCCGAGATTTGACTGGATTTATTCAACAATCCGTCATTATGTTGAGCAGGACATTTCAGGAGGTTATATCCTAAGAGACATGAAGGTTACTACAATAGTGCTGACATGGTTAATCATTGTGATGACATCATAGATTCGACAAATGAGGCATGGAGTTGACTAGTAGCCATTGATAATGTAGGGACCATGTTCATGATTCTGAGATCTAAAACAAATGAGTCACTTTAGACATGTTACATATGGGAGGGATGGTCGGGAGGATAAAGACATTAGAATCACTTATTCTTGGAAGTCTAAGAGTCATGAAAAGGACATCAACAATTATTTCATTCCATATATTCCTTATTCATCAATAGTAGGCCTCAAAGAGAAATAGCCAAGTACGTGATACTCTCTTGGAATGTAGGGAAAATCAGTTTATCTCGAAATGAGAATATTCTGGCACCCCGAATGTGATATGGGTTTCAAAATACATATAGTTGCATTACGCTCTTAACAGTATTTGGCACAAGGAATCTATGCCACAAGCCCACGAGGTTGAAAAGGAAGTTGAACACTTGTGAGATTATTATCATTCTGACAGCTTAACCCTTCATGATAGTTGATTCTATACGAGAGGACTAGAAATACGACATACTTGTGTTTCACATTATTATATTGATCATATGTGCCAGAATCTGAAACATCCACCTGAAGTGGGAGGGAAAAGTCGCGGTAAGGCTGCTTAACTTTTAACCACACACAAGTGAAACAATGTAGCTAGGACATCTTAATGTTCGGATGAAATCATGTATTGGTTATAGAGCATGAACACTTTGCTATGAGCTAGACATGTGTTTTCCATAACAGCTCACAAGCTACAATACCAGGCCACTTCATGGGCAACTGCAATACTAGGAACAAAATGAGTTACTCACTGAGGCATGATCTATGTTGACATGAAAGTCATACCGAGATGGGCAAACAAAAAGATCTTCCTGTGACGAATTTGTAAAAATCTCAAATTTCCCAAAAACATTTATACGGACAAGTGACCCATTTCAATTGACATTTACACATATGATACGTGCTGAGATATGCTCTCATGTTACTAGACAGTGAAAAGGATTCATGATAATATTCACAAAGGAGTGAAGTGATTGTTCAAACCATAGGAGCCACATACACCGGAGAGAAAAAGAGTTGCTCAAGAAGGATCTCAACACTAGGCTTCTATACATTAGATTTGATACCACATAGGTAAATTTTATGACGGTGCATGCATAAGCATAAGTGAGCAGATATTATCCATTTGAATCAAAAGGTTCTTGTAAGAAATTCATTAGGTATAGTCCTTTTTTGAGAATTTAAGGAAGCAATGGGAAGTATTAACCTCGGGTTATAAATCTTTCCAAGGAAATTATTATAGAACTCAATTCCTCATGAATTTGTAAAGAAGAGAATTTGTGACAGAGTGGCTTCATGAATAATGCGTCTCGGTTAGAAAGTAACTACATGCAATGTTTTGTGATTTATCGTCTTATTACGACCATGTTTATGAAGGCTCTTCAACATGGATGTACATATACAACAAGGAAAAATTATGCGTGTTCATAATGAAGTACTAAGGAAAAATTACTTGAAAACTTTACATTAACATACATTGGTAACATAGTGACATACCCCTGAATGACGTCTCGTATACTTCACGCAACAGGTATGAGGTCCACCAAACTGACTCGCCCCACTGACCTGATATTTACCCTTTTTGCATACATCATAAACATTCCCCCTATCCTTCCTCCAGGACCATGTGATGGGATTAACAATCTTTGCAACATCTCATTGTAAGGACTTTTGGAATTTCCTAAATCTAGCACCCCTAACACGCTTCTGAGAATACTCACAACAAGAGGCAAAATGTTCTCACCTGCATATCGGGCAGACCGGGATGGGTGTATCCAACACAAGGGCATTGGTTCTTCTTGTGCCACCTCTTTCCATAACCATAACATATTTCAAGAATCATCCAACATAAACCCGAGTGTCTCATCTTTCATATCAAACATTCTGGATTATTAACTGCAATAATCCTCTTCCATATCTTAGGTGCTCTCACCACATAATATGGTGGCACAGTGACATTAACGGGAACAAGGATACTTCCCCAGGTAACTGGCTCTTTCATTTCCTCTTCGTTGCCTCGAACCCGTGGGTTACTCATATGGAAAATGAGACATGACGAGAAATTTAGCTTCCTATTTTGAGCTTTACCGCATTATCTGGAATACCAAATAAGGGTGAAATTCCTAAATGTCCAAGTATCCTCTTCATTATAGATGTGGTCGAGAACACACCGATAAGAAGGACTCTACTAGATACGGCTTTGAGACATCCTAGGACACTTTAAATCCTTAGGCTCTGGTACCAAGTTTGTCATGCCCAAAACTCGGGGAGCACGACCGGCGCTTAACCGAGTGAACACGACCGAGCAAGCCTGTTAGATTTGCTTCTACCAAAACCCATCCATGTATAAAGAAGGGATGCACTCCATTAATCAAGCACTAACAAGATTTCATTAACAACTCCCATTTCATTTTCATTAGCAGCTTCACTCATAATTTCCAAATTATTACAAGTTTATAGGTATAATGAAAAATATGTTTTCCAAATACCAACATTTCTATCTTAATTCCCCATATCAAACACCACCCAAAACTTGTCGAATGGACCTCTAAGTACAACAGAAGAGTAGTATAGAAGTGCCCGCAATAAGGCCGCGGTTATACCTTAAAGGACAATGTAAAACTCAAATGACATCAGGCCCGAAATAAAGTGGGGCTCACCAAAACCTGCTGAATAGAGAGTGACTGCTAACGAGTACCAAAGCTGCCCACTGATGAACCACCTGCGTCCATTGAAGATGCAGCGCCCCCGGAAAAATGGACGTTAGTACATATGGAATAGTACTAGTATGTAAAGCTAACTGTCCTCTTTCAAAATAGAATGCTACACATAAAAGGGAAAACTATTGAAACAACAATCAACAATCAATGATATCCAATTTCCAAGTTAAAACATATTGATTTCCAAAATACGAAGATAATATTTTTTTGGTTGGGAGATCTTTAGCACCGGTATACCACTATTCACAATATCACCATTCACAATACCAATGTTCACAATGCCAATACCACCATACCAATACCACCATACTTTTAGCACGGAGTCCGATCATGACCCGATCGACTAGGCCATCTCATTAGAAACTTCTACCACCATCACTCTCAATACCAATACCACCGTACTGTTAGCACGGAGTCCGATCACGACCCGACCGTCTAGGCCATCTCATTAGAGACATCAACCACAATCAAAATTGCAATTACAAATTCCAGCAAAATCACCACCATGTGTGTGGCATGGTGTCCGATCACGACCAGATCGGCTAGGCCATCTCACCACAATGTCGTGTGTAGCGACATCATCCTTTTCTATCAATCATCTCATTCATATTAAGGTGAATAATGTTATCACATCAATCTTATCCCAAATAAGGGGAATAACTATATCACATCAATCTCATCCCAAATAAGAGGAATGATCACAATCCACTCATACACCGGCACGTGTAGTTTTGGGGTTAGGTTATTTCAATATACCCTTCCTCGATGACTATCAATACTCCCAAAAAAGAAAATTTGATTTGCATAGAAAGGAAACAACACTACAAATGCATTTACCTTATAACCTTTCACACCATTTATAGCCTCATTCGCATTTTCATCCTTTTACAACATCATTATCTCATTGGCTTTCTTGGCTATACATATGATTCTTCCTTCCTGGCACAATGGACGTATTTCATATTCCCCACCTTCATTTCTATCCTTTCATGGATCATCAACATAAATATCAACATATATAATATTCCGGAAATCACAACTTTAAGTTCATTAAAAATAAAAAATTTAAGCACAATAGATTTCTTTCCAAGAAATTGAGTAAAATGATTGACAATCGAAGCAAAAGTTAAAATCATAGACAAGTAACACACCATTTATTCTTGAATTACTTTCCCCAAAAAGGGCAATACATAATTTCCACTCACGATTATGTAAGAACGCAAACCATATTGAAAATACTCATAAATAGCATTAGTTAAAACAACCACATTTGGGCATGACTTGAGTACATAAGCTTTTAGGCAAATCTATCTTCGAAGTCAATTCGGAATAGTTGAATCAAGGCCCATTTCATAACGTTTCTCACATCATTTCATTTTATTGGCACCATTGGCCACAAGTACAACTTCCATTCTTGGCACACTGGCCACACTTTATATCTTCAACTCACTTCTTTCACTTTCAAGCATCTTTATATATTATCAACAACAAGGCATTACCAATCAAGACTTCATGTACACATATGAGTAATAAAGAGTCTTAAGCATAGAGTTTGTCTCACACNTAAAATCATAAACAAGTAACACACCATTTATTCTTGAATTATTTTCCCCAAAAAGGGCAATACACAATTTCCACTCACGATTATGTAAGAACGCAAAACATATTGAAAATACTCATAAATAGCATTAGTTAAAACAACCACATTTGGGCATGACTTGAGTACATAAGCTTTTAGGCAAATCTATCTTCGAAGTCAATTCGGAATAGTTGAATCAAGGCCCATTTCATAACGTTTCTCACATCATTTCATTTTATTGGCACCATTGGCCACAAGTACAACTTCCATTCTTGGCACACTGGCCACACTTTATATCTTCAACTCACTTCTTTCACTTTCAAGCATCTTTATATATTATCAACAACAAGGCATTACCAATCAAGACTTCATGTACACATATGAGTAATAAAGAGTCTTAAGCATAGAGTTTGTCTCACACAAGTTGGAATCATAACTTTCATTTGAAACACGACTCAAAGCCATAACATTTTAATGCACATATCATTCTTGAACACATTCTCGAAGGATAACATAATGTGATAGGAACATTCGGAACACGTTTTGAATACATAATTCTTGACACTTTGTTTATTTGGGGCAATCAAATTTATTGGGAACATCTCAGAACATAGAATAAGGAACTTGAGACAATCATAGTTGAAACTTACGGGAACGTCATGGAATTCAATTCTAAAAGTGTAGTTTAGCCAACATACCTCACCTTGAGCTTTCCCTAAATTACTACAACGTTCCGTAAATTCTAGCAATCCCAATCTATTTTGAGACATAATAAAATTGAACACAAATTAGGAAAATTTTCATTGTTTCAGCTCATTTGAGCATTTTATCAAACACTAGGTGCGCAAAATTTGCTACAAGGTTCTTGTACAAGATTTCATTCACTCCTCAACCCAATATTTACTTATTGTAGGTCAACAAGCATCCCACAAACCTTATTGGTACAAGTATGTATAATTAATACTCTTACACCCAAGAATCATACTCCGAATCACCAATCTTTTACCCCAAACTCGAAATTGAAGACTAGGGGTTTGAATCTTACCTATTGAGTGAAGAGCTTGTGAGATTTCCTTGTTGGATTTCACGGCTTGAACAAGATCTTGATCAACAAAACACTTCATCTACTTCCTCTATCTAGAACACTCTCACTTCTCTCTAAAATATTAATTTTTAGCTTAAGAAATGACTTAACCCCTCTCTCTACCCGGCCGTGGGGTTATTTAATGGGCTCCTAAATGTGCGGCCATGCACCTGGGCAAGTGGCCGCACATCTAGCCGCACACACAACGAAAAAACTCCCAAATATGCACGGTCGCGCATCCGGCGCTCATATGACATAGGTCCAGTAAAATTGCAATACATTTCTGTAGAAATATCCAAATGATTAACGGCTTGTGCGTTGGAAACTAGACATAAAGGAATTTAATTTGCTAGGTGGATCACCATCTAAGTCATTATATGGAGGGAGTTCTATTCATTTGAAGTCCGGTCTTGTGCAAATTGAAACATCATTTCCACTTAATGTATCCAACTTATTTCACACAAATTCTTACCATTCACAAAACTCCTTAGTATGTTTCAACACACATTAAACATACATTATCAATTCAAAATGATGTGGCTCTATCCCATAGGTATCCTTTAATGCTCAAATACGTTATTCCCAAATACCGTTGGTGCACTTTAAAATCTTAAATCATTAGGAAATCTTTACGAGGCCAACATTGACTGTTTGATATCACAGTCGAACTCCGATTCTAGAAATTTGAATAGGCCAATTATGTCATTTATGAATTTTGTGCAAAATTTGGGGTCAATCGGATTTGAATTGATAGGTTTCAGCATCAAATGTAGAAGTTGGAATTTGTTAGTTTTTATTAGGCTTGAATTGGGGTATGATTTGTGTTTTTAGCATTGTTTGATATGACTTGAGGCTTTGACTAAGTTTTTATGATATTTTAGGACTTGTTGGTGTATTTATTTGAGGTCCCGGGGGCCTAGGGTGAGTTTCAGATGGTTAACAGATCGAATTTAGGACTTGGAGTTTTGCTAAAGTTTTTCTGGTGTACTGTATGGTTTCCTTCTACGCGATTGCGTGAGAAGGTTCGCGATCGCGTAGGTAAGTCCGCGATCATGAAGTTGTTGGCCAGCAATACTATGTGAACATGTTGATTAAGCCACGTTCTCATAGTGTGAAGGTGGGAATTGGAAAATTCATGTGTGGTGCTATGCGATCGCATGTGGCTGTCCGCGATCGCGTAGGGTGGAGGAAGCTGTGCTTCGCGATCGCGTAAGGTAAAATTTTTGCAGGGGAAAATTGTTCTTCAGAATCTCATAAGTTGGTCCGCGATCGCATAGAGGAAATGACTGGGCAGCAGAACTTAAGTTCTAAAAATAAGATTCCATATTTGACGATATGGACTTTGGGGAGATGTGAATTTTGGGTGATTTTCAAGGGAATATTTGGGGAAAGCGTTCTTAACTCGATTTTTGTCAAATTACTGAATCCATAGTTATTTTAGCATTTAATTGGTGTTTTAAGTTGGAAAACAACTATGAAAACTCTTAAGGTTAAATTAACGATTTGAGGGACGAGTTGCATGCTGATCATTATTATGTAAATAGTCGAATCTGGAGGGGAAATGGCTAACTTTGTTTTGTTTACAAAAACTGAAGCCTGGTGGAATAACCTTGCACCCTGTGATAACAATCATATGAGGAGGGTATTGGGTAACCTGCCATCTTTGCTGAATATTCAACCAAAGAGGGAACTGAATGAGGCTGCTACCATGTTTTGGGGTGAGAAGAGAGTCGTTTTCCAATATAGCAATATAAAAATGGCTCCTCTCCTGGAAGAAATAGGGGGTTTTGCCAACTTACCATGGGATAGTCCAGGACTATTAGTGACACATAATCGCACTCCACGCAGTTTTCTAAAAATATTGGGTTTTAACTAGAATGATAAACTGGTCTGTCTGAAGAAATTGTACATCCCCTTTGAACTTCACTATGAGCGTTATGGGCATAGAAAATCATATTGCCTTCATCATTAGAAGCTAGCCATTCCCTCTTTGGGATGGGTGCACCGCGATGCTTATGTTTTCATTGTCACGACCCAAACCGATGGGCTGCGACCGGCACCCGGTACCTAAGTCAACCGAGTACCAACATAACATATCTTTCTTATTACATCTTCATATACATGTGACATAAGGGCCTAATAGGCCAACATCATCATTTATAAACTCAAAATATAGGCCGACAAGGCCGTTACAATCTTTCATATACACGACATATGTCTACAAGCCTCTAAGAGTACATAAATGTCATAAAGGTCAGCATAGGGCCCCGCCATACTAATCACTACATGTCCTAATCATACTGACCACATAAGCAACTCTGGAACAAATGGAGTGTACCAACATCTTCCGCTGAGCTGATCACCTACTTGGAGGACTCTCAGCCTGTCTATCGAGACCTGCGGGCATGAAATGCAGCGTCCCTAGGCAAAAGGGACGTCAGTACAAATAATGTACCGAGTATGTAAGGAATGAAAATCAGTAAATAATAGATATGAGAGAAACATGGAGCAAACGACTGCACATGTAGTTCCGCATAGCTTTGTGAATCATTTCATTTTTATAACGTCATGCATATGCGTATAAATGTCATACCATGTATAGGTATATGTGTTCATAACATCATCAAGCCTCTGAGGGCATCCCATCATATCATTTCGGCCACTATGGGCAAATCATCAACTATACCAACTGATCAGGTGGTGGTGCGTATATAACGCCGTAACCTTTTCCCATATCCCATATACATATAATATACATATATATACGCGTATATAACGCCTTTTGGTAATGGGTCAATGTACATGTATAAATTCATGAAATGCATAAGAAATACGTTAATAAGATTTTTCGAATATCATAAAATTAATATTCCTTTCGAACAAACTTTATCAAATACGTATTTTTCTTGGACCCATGAATAGAGGATATAATAATAATTCACATGGGGAATCAAGAATATAGAAACCTCTAGTATTTCTATGAATAGAGTCATTTATGCAAGTTGCGTATTTTGCTTGTGTCGTTTGTATCATTTGGATCATGCCAAAAGGAAAGAAGGGATAGCCTTAACATACCTGGAGTAGGGAAAAATCCGTATGATATTCTTGGAAAAGGTTGCACCGTACTCCTTTAGAACCGCAAAATTTTACGTTGCTACTGTTCTAATAATTCTCGTTGGAATTGTTTGGTTGCAAGAAGTTTGGTTGAAATCTCGTAAGAACTGCTTGAAAGAATCACTTTGTTAAGGTGCTTAAGGAATTTTCTCACTTGAATTCTTGAATCCTTTGCGTGAATATCCATTGCCTACTTTGCGTGAATATCTGTTACCTTTCTCTTGAATTAGAAAGGTAAATTGTATGAAAATTCGTATGAATTCTTGATGGATTTTATGTTATGACTAAAGACTAAGGCACATATTAATAAATATGCCACCTTTCTACTCAATTATAAGAGTTATAATATGGAAAAGGCCTTGCTGCCACATGACATCCTTTGTCTTATTGGTTTCTTGATAACACTTCTTCAACTAGATGAGATAAGGTGCAATTCTCTTAAATGTTTCCACCTTGCAATTATAAGGTAAAAGTCACTTAAATGAAAGAAAGGGGCTGCCACCTTATCCCATATCTCTAATTAATTAATCACTAATTGTTAATTAACTAGTTAATTCCCCCATTAACCAATAATTAACTATTTACCCATATAACTAAGAATTAGCTCAAGTTACTTAAAATACTACTCACTTTTAACATACCTTATACACCTTAC
>AWOL01S0004864.1:20325-42360 GCA_000715115.1 Nicotiana otophora | reverse complement strand
GAATTTACTCATCACTTGTTTGAAATAGAATAATGCTTATAATCGCAAAATAATCCCATTCCTGAACTTACATCGATTAACTTACGACGAAACTTTATCGTACAAAAATATGGGATGTAACATCATCCCCCCCTTTCGAACATTCGTCCTCGAATGTTGACTGATGCACTTATCATTTTCGTAACTTATGTCTTTTGAATACTTTAGTACTCTTCTTGCCATCTAGTAAACTGCTCTTTGAAAAAATCCAAAGGCTAGGGCATCCCCTCCTTTTAGGCCTCTTTCTCACACCACGATTTGTGGTCGGAATCCTTCCAATCTCGTAACTGTTGCTACCTTCTATCATGCAGCCTGTACGACTCTGACCTTGTAAATGCGCCTATGCGACTCTTCCCTTTAGCTTTTAGCCAATCCCTAGGCCTCACTCTGTGAACATATACAGAACTTGACAAGATGTCCCTTTGGGCATCTATAGGTATACTGAAGTCCTTCGCTCGGTACTTTGTCAAACTTATGGATATTGGTATACCTTATTCCATAGATCCGGTTATCTTTCCACATGACTTTACTACATTTAAGTCTAGAAGTATGAGCTTCTGCCATGATTCTTTCCCGAAGACCATCTACGTTTGGAACACATAGTCGCCTTTGGTACCGTTATCCATGCCAAAAGAAAAGGCCGTAGTCTTGTGTTTATGAATCCCCTCCTTTAGCTGTACCAACACTGGATCATTGTATTTCTTCTCCTTGACCTCCGTCACAAGCGATGATTCCGCCCTATTCCGCACAATCACTCCCCCTTCATTAGAGTCCGCAAGACGAACTCCCAATCTGGCCAACTGGTGAACCTCCCGCGCCAAGGGCCTTTGACATGCCTCCAAGTGAGCCAGACTACCCATAGACTTCCGACTAAGAGCATCCGCCACCACATTAGCTTTCCCCAAATGATATAAAATGTTGATGTCATAATCTTTGAGCAATTCAAGCCACCTTCTCTGCCTTAAGTTCAATTCCTTCTGTTTGAAAATGTATTGAAGACTCTTGTGGTCCGTGAATACATCTATATGGACTCCATACAAATAATGACGCCAAATTTTGATTGCACAAACTACCGCCGCAAGCTCTAAGTCATGAGTTGGATAGTTCATTTCATGATTCTTAAGTTTCCTTGAAGCATAAGCTATAACCTTACCATGTTGCATTAATACACACCCAATACCAATCCTTCAAGCATTGCAATACACCAAAATCCCCTCAGTACCCTCCGGCAGGGTCGATACCGGCGCCGAAGTCAATCTGGATTTCAATTCCTAGAAGCTCCTTTCACAAGCATCGGACCACTGGAACATAACCGCCTTCTGCATCAATTTAGTCAATGGAGAGGCAAGAGTGGAGAATTTGGTAGCACCCCCCAAGCCCATGTATGACTCTTAAGTCATTAGGAACATGAGTCATTAGTCACATGTTCATCTAAGGATAGAGAGCCCATTTAAGTCTTAAGAACGTGAGTTCTTTATAAACTTGAGTTCTTCATAAATGTGAGTTCTTCAAAGGGCAGAACAATTCCATACCAAAATTAGATAACGTTGGTTGTTGATTCTATAAAGAGTAAATTGCAAATTCTAAGCGAATCGGTTCAGGTATGTTAAGGCTATCCCTTCTCTCTTTTGGGCATGATCGATATGTCACGAACGAAACGAGCAAATGCATAATTTCCATAAATGACTATTCATAGAAATACTAGGGGTGTCTATATTCTTGATTCCCTATATGAATTATTATTATATCTTCTGTTCATGGGTGTCAAAAAAATACGTATTTGATAAAATTTATCCGATAGACATATTATTTTTATGACATTCCGAGAAAATCTTATTAACGTATTTCTTATGCATTTCATGCATTTATACATGTACATTGACCCATGACTAGATGGCGTTATATACGCGTATATTGTATGTATATGGGATAGGGGAAAAGGTTATGGCGTTATATACGCACCACCACCTGATCAGCTGGTAAATGTTGATGATTTTGCCCACAGTGGCCGAGATGATATGTTGGGATGCCCTCAGAGGATTGATGATGTTATGTACACCTATACCCATGCATGACACGACAATTGTACGCAGGTGCATGACATTATAAATGTTTCAGGATTTACAAGTCATTTATGCTTAAAGGCGGAATTCTTTATTCCATGTATCATCTATGTCTTTTGTGTACTGATTTTTATGCCTTACATACTCAGTACATTATTCGTACTGACATTTGTTTTTCCTAGGTATGCTGTGTTTCATGCCCACAGGTACAGGTAGACAAGCAGACGGTCCTCCTTCTTAGGATCCTTGATCAGCTGGAGCTGGTGTGCTCCATTTGACCTGGAGCTGTTCTGGATTTTGGTACGATAGGTTTGTTTACATATATTGGTATGACAGAGCCCAGTCTCGTCCTTGTACAGTTGTATATTCTGATAGAGGTCTGTAGATAGTCATGTATAGTTGGGTAGTATGTGGCCTTGTCGGCTTCCTATTTTTGACATGTAGTTGTCTATAGCAGCCTTGCCGGCTCGCCCTGCTTATTTCGCTTGTATATGTATATATGTCTTTTGGACAGGTTTTCCTCACGCATGTTATTCTCGTAATTTAGCAGATGATATTCATGTTCATATATTAGTCGTATGCTTAAGGGTGTTTGACAGGTAGGACTCGGGAACTCTTCACGGCCCATCGATTTGGGTGGTGACAAAAGTGGTATTAGAGTAGTTCTGTCCTAAGGTTGTGTACAGACCGTGTGTAGTAGAGTCTTGTTTATGGGTGCGTTGTGCACCACAATTATAGACAGGAGGCTACAAGACATATAGGATGTTATCGTCTCTTCTTATCTTAAATCGTGTGATATAATAATTCATGTTCATAACGATATGTTACATTTTCAGCGATGCCTCCGAAGTTTACAGCCGCCCAGAAGGGAAAGTCTGTGGCTGGCAAGATTACTACTCGTGCACCACGAGTTACCAAGGCTCGACAAGAGAGACTCATAGTGATATTCCATCGAAGACTTCCCATAGCCTGTCAACTCCAGAAGAGCTCCAAGGGGCACCAACTCCAGCACCCGCCCCTGTTCGTTCAGCCCCTTAGCTAGATGGATCGTGTCAGGTGATGAGAGATACTATTCAGCTATTAACTCAATTAGTAGCTGCACAGGCTTGGCGTCAGGAAGTAAATATTGGTCATGCAAATAGGTCCGTCAGTGCGAGGGTTCGTGATTTCATTAATTTGGACCCTCCGGTATTCACTGGGGTAGATCCAAATGAGGACCCTCAGGTATTTATCGATAGTATGTAGAGGACTTTGAGGGTAATTAAGGCCACTGCCACTGTGTCAGTTAAGCTAGCTTCCTATAGACTCCAAGACATTGAAGTTAATTAGTATGAGTCTTAGGAATTTTCTAGAGGTGAGGATGCCCCCCCAACAGTATGGTAGGAGTTTACATAAGCATTTCTTCGACATTATCCGCCAGCAGAGCTTAAACGGGCTAGAGTTGATATGTTCTTGACCCTTCGGTAGGGTAACATGAGTGTTCAAGAGTACAGTATTCAGTTTGATTCATTGGCTAGGTATGCTCCCACTATTGTATCTAAGATGGAGGATCGGGTTCACCGGTTCGTTATGGTGAGCATGATCGGGCCCAGAGTAAGAGAGTGAGGTCTTCGGGTCCTTCTGGTGAGTTTCGAGGTGGTCAAAGACCACAGTACCTGAGGTATCCAGCCCAGCCATCGGCAAGCGCGCCCCCTCAGTTTTGCGATAAATGATTTGATTGTTCCACATATTCAGGTCCTGGTCAGAATGCCAGGGCCTCAGGTTCTCAGTATAGGGGTGAGTCAAGTCAGATGAGGCCGCCCTTGCCACGATGTGTTTAGTGTGGTAAGCAGCATGTCGGGCAGTGCCATATAGGGTTGGGTGTTTGTTATACTTGTGGTTATCTAGGCCACATTATGAGATATTGTCCGATGAGAGGTGATGCAAGCATAGCTCAGCCAGCAGGATCTGTAGCTTATTCGTCATCATCAGTACGCCCCCCAAGAATAAACACCAATAATTCATGGTAGAGGCAGAGGTGGAGCATCTAGTTCGAGTGGTCCTCCGAAACGCATTTATGCACTAGCGGGATGACTGGATCAAGAATCATCACCCGATGTTGGTACAAGTATATTATCAGCCTCCTCATATGATGTATATGCACTGATTGACCCAAGTTCCACCTTATCATATATTAATCCATTGGTTGCTAGTAAGTTTGGAATAAAACCTGAGTTGGTTAAGCCTTTTGAGATGTCCGCACCTGTTGGGGATCCAGTGATAACCAGGCGGGTATATCAAGGTTGTATAGTAGTAGTTCATAGTTGATCTATAGTAGCGGACCTAATTGAGTTGGATATGGTAGAATTTGATGTTATAATGGGTATGGATTGGTTGACTTCTTGTCATGCCAACGTTGATTATAGATCAAAGATGGTCCGATTCCAATTTCCAGGGGAGCCTATATTGGATTGGAAAGGTAATACGGCGTTGCTGAGAGGTAGATGTATTTTCTATCTCAAGGCAAGGAAGATGAACATAAACGGATATATTTATCACTTAGTTTGGGTTCAGGATGTGAGAGTAGAGTCACCAACCATTCAATCTATCCTTGTGGTTAATGAGTTTCCCGATGAGCTTCCGGGTCTTCTGCTAGAGCGAGAAATTGAGTTTGCTATTTACCTACTGCCAGATACTCATCCAATATCTATTCCTCCATATAGAATGGCCCCCACAGAGCTGAAAGAGTTGAAGGAAGAACTAAAGGACTTGCTTGAAAAAGGCTTTATCAGACATAGTACATCACCGTGGGGAGCACCGGTGTTATTTGTTAGGAATAAAGATGGTTCCTTATGAATGTGTATTGATTATAAATAGTTGAATAAGGTGACGATCAAGAATAAGTACCTGCTCCCGAGGATTGATGATTTATTTGATCAGTTTCAAGGTGCCCAGTGTTTCTCAAAGATAGAATTGAGGTCCGGGTACCATCAGGTAAGAGTTAAGGAGAAAGATATTCCGAAGACAGCATTCAGGAGCAGATATAAGCACTTTGAGTTTCGTGTTATGTCGTTCGGTTTGACTAATGCCCCAGCAGTATTCATGGATTTGATGAACCATATCTTCAGACCCTTTCTAGATCTATTCGTAATTGTATTTATTGATGATATATTGGTATATTCTCGTTCAGAGGCTGAGCATGCAGATCATTTGCGTACTGCACTCAGAGTTCTACAAAAATGGAAATTGTATGCAAAATTCTCTAAATGTGAATTCCGATTGAACTCTGTAGCTTTCCTTGGGCATATCATTTTGGGTGAAGGTATCCGGGTTGATACACAAAATATTGAGGCAATAAAGACTTGGCCTAGACCCACGACACCGACGGAGGTTTGTAGCTTTCTCGGTTTGGCAGGTTATTATAGGAGATCTGTAGAGGGATTTTCTTCCCTTTCAGCATCTTTGACAAAGTTGACTCAGAGGGGAACAACGTTTCAATAGACTGATGCTTGCGAATAGAGTTTTCAGGCATTGAAGGACAGATTAACTTCAGCACCGGCTCTAATGCTCCCAGAAGGGACCGATGGTTATGTTATCTATTTTGATGCTTTGGGCGTTGGATTGGGTTGCGTACTGATGTAGTGTGGTAAGGTTGTAGCTTATGCTTCTAGACAACTAAAAAAGCATGAGAAGAATTACCCGACCCATGATTTAGAGTTAGCTGCAGGAATTTATGCACTAAAGATGTGGAGGCACTACTTATATGGCATTCATGTTGATATCTATACGGATCATAAGAGCCTCCAGTATATCTTCAAGCAAAAGGAATTGAATTTACGACAAAGGAGATGGTTGGAGATACTTAAAGATTATGACGTTGATATTTTATACCATCCGGGGAAGGCGAACGTGGTAGCCGACGCCCTCAGCCGTAGATATATGGGTAGCCTGTCATACTTACAGCCAGATAAGAGGGGAATAGCCCGTGAGATTCATCAGCTAGCTAGTCTTGGAGTTCGGTTGCTGGACTTAGGTGATATTGGAATTACTATTCAGGATACGGCGACATCCTCTTTAGTAACTAATGTAAAGGAACGCCAGTGCGAGGATCCTCTGTTAGTTCATTATAGGGATACCACCCCTCAGAAGGAGAAGTCACCGTTTGAAATTACAGAAGATGGGGTTCTCAGATATCGAGGATGATTATGTGTCCCTAATGTTGCAGGGATACATTGGCAGGTTATGGGAGAAACTCACTATTCTCGTTATTCTATACATACATGAGCGACAAAGATGTAACATGATATCAGGGAAGTATATTAGTGGGACGGAATGAAAAAGGATATAGTGGAGTTTGTTGCTCACTGTCCTAACTATCAGCAGGTTAAGATTGAGCATCAAAAACCTGGTGGATTATTGCAGGCTATGGAGATTCCGACTTGGAAATGGGAAGTAATCAATATAGATTTCATTGTAGGCTTACCTCGTACCCATCGTAAGTTCGATTCTATATGGGCGATTGTTGATAGGCTTACAAAATCAGCTCAAAGCTTTATATTAAGGAGATAGTAAGACTACATGGTGTCCCTGTATCTATTATCTCGGATAGAGGAGCTCAATTTACAGCTAACTTTTGGAGGTCCTTCCAAAAAGGATTGTGGACTAAGGTAAGTCCTAGTACAATATTTCATCCCCAGACAAACGGACATGCTGAGCGTACTATTCAGACACTTGAGGATATGTTACGGGCTTGTGTGATAGACTTCAAGGGTATATGGGATGATCATCTGCCGCTTATTGAGTTCGCATATAATAATAGCTACCATTCTAGTATTCAGATGGCTCCATACGAAGCTCTTTATGGATGGAAGTGTAGGTCGCCTATAGGGTGGTTTGATGTTGGGGAAACTACGTTAGTAGGACCAAAATGGGTACATCAAGCAATCGAGAAACTTAATCTTATACAGGAAAGGCTATTAGTAGCTCAAAGCCGTCAGAAGTCTTATTCGGATAATCGACAGCTAGACTTGGAGTTTCAGGTTGACGGCTGGGTATTCCTAAAGGTTTTTCCGATGAAAGGCATTATGAGGTTCGGTAAGAAAGGAAAACTTAGCCCTCAGTACATTGGGCCATATAGGAACATACGCAAGGTAGGCCAGGTAGCATATGAGTTAGACTTGCCTTCGGAGTAAGAGTCTGTACATCCAGTCTTTCATGTATCTATGCTACGTAAATGTATCGGAGATCCTTCTAGAATTGTGTCAGTTGATGCAGTTCAGGTCACAAATCATCTAGCATATGAAGAAACTCCCATTTGTATATTAGATCGACAGGTTCGGAGATTGAGGACTAAAGACGTAGCTTCGGTGAAAGTACTATGGAGAAACAACAATGTGGAAGAAATGACCTGGGAGGCCGAAGAAGACATGAAGGCTAGATATCCTCACTTATTTCCTCTTTCAGATAAGGGTCCAACTTAGACATTACAACCTTAAGGTGCGTGTATGGATTCTTGTATTAGTTATTGTCATTGGACGTGTGAGGCCATTGTCATTATTGATGAATGTGGTTCTATATGGTGTTAAATTATTGAGTTTCTACAGGATGAGTTTGCAGTAGTATTTTTACAAAGGCGACTCTACCAAAGTTACTAGGCATTTAAACATTCGAGGACGAATGTTTCCAAGGTGGGAAGTATGTTACATCTCGCATTTTCGTACGTTAAATTTTCGTCGTAACTTAATCGACGTAAGCTCGGGGATGAGATTATCTTGAGGTTATACATGTTTATTCTATTTTATAACAAGTGATACGTAAGTGCTATGAAGGATAAAGGGTAAACGATTTAAAGAAAGTGAGTTTCGTTGAAGGTTGTCAATTTGGGATAAAATACAGCCCGAGCCATAATACCCGGTATTTATGGACTAGTGCTATACAAGGTACCCCATGACCATGATAGTAGGGTACTTAAAGTGTATTAAAAGGGAGTAGTGTATTAAGTAATTTGAGATAATTCTTAATTATGTGAATAATTGGTTAATTAGAGATTAACTATATAATTAAGGAATGGTTGGATAAGACTAACGCTCCCCCACGTTGCAGCACCCCCATCCCCATGTATGACTCTTAAGCCATAAATATATGTGGCAAGATTAAGAGATGTGAGAATATGGCAAGTCTTATAACGTGAGTCACATTATTCATTTAATGAAAGAGATCTATTTTTAAGTCTTAGGAACATGAGTCATTAGTCACATATGCATCTAAGGACAGAGAGCCCATTTAAGTCTTAAGAACGTGAGTTCTTCATAAACATGAGTTTTTCATAAACATGAGTTCTTCAAAGGGCAGAATAATTCCATACCAAAATTAGATAACATTGGTTGTTGATTCTGTAAAACATAAAATGCAAATTCAAAGCGAATCGGTTCAGGTATGTTAAGGCTATCCCTTCTTTCTTTTTGGCATGATCTATACGACATGAATGAAACGAGAAAATGCACAATTTCCAAATGACTCTTCATAGAAATATTAGGGGTGTCTACATTCTTGATTCCCCGTGTGAATTATTATTATATCTTATGTTCATGGGTGTCAGAAAAATACGTATTTGATAAAATTTATCCGACACGCATATTATGTTTATGACATTCTGAGAAAATCTTATTAATGTATTTCTTATGCATTTCATGCATTTATACATGTACATTGACCCATGACCAGATGGCGTTATATACGCGTGTATTATATGTATATGGGATATGGGAAAAGGTTATGGCGTTATATACGCACCACAACTGATCAGCTGGTACATGTTAATGATTTTGCCCACAGTGGCCGAGATGATATGATGGGATGCCTCAGAGGCTTGATGATGTTATGTACACCTATACCCATACATGACACGACAATTGTATTCACGTGTATGACATTATAAATGTTTCAGGATTTACAAGTCATTTAGGCTTACAGGCAAAATTCTTTATTCCGTGTTTCATCTATGTCTTTTGGGTACTGATTTATATGCCTTACATACTCAGTACATTATTCGTACTGACGTCCTTTCTTTCCAGGGGACTCTGCATTTCATGCCCGCATGTACGGGTAGACAAGCAGACAGTCCCCCTTCATATGATCCTTGATCAGCGATAGTTGGTGTGCTCCATTTGATCCATAGCTATTTTGGATTTTAATATGATAGGTTTGTTTACATAGATGGATATGATGGAGCCCAGTCCCATCCTTGTACAGTTGTATATTCTGTTAGAGGTCTGTAGATAGTCATGTATAGTTGGGTAGTATGTGGCATTGTCGGCTTCCAATTTTGGACATGTAGTTGTCTATAGCAGCCATTCCAGCTCGCCCTACGTATTTTGCATGTATATGTATATATGTCTTTTGGACAGGTTTTCCTCACGCATGTTATTCTCGTAATTTAGCAGATGTTATTCATGTTCATATATTAGTCGCATGCTTAAGGGTGTTTGACATGAAAGACTCGGGCATTCTTTGCGGCCCATCGGTTTGGGTCATGACAACCTACTTAGATGCAGTAAAGCCATAGACGCCTAGAGAGACAGCTTATCATAATTCCAAATATGTTCACAAAGTGAGGCCTAGAGATTGGCTAAAGGCTGGAGGAAAAAGGAGAGAAGGGTCGCATAAGCCCACATACAAGGACAAAGTCGTACAAACTGCATGATAGAAGATAGCAATAGATACGAGATTGGAAGAATTCCGACCACAAGTCGTGGTGTGAGAAAGAGGCCTAAAGGAGGCAACGCCCTAGCCTTTGGATTTATTCACAGAACAGTTGCCTAAATGGCAAGGACAATATTAAAACCATTCGTAAGAGCTATCAGGTTATGAGACCTATAAGTGCATTAGTCAATATTCGAGGACGAATGTTCCAAGGGGGGAATGATGTTAAACCGCACAGTATTATTTCGACGCTACACCCCGTAGTATTGTACGTTGGATTTGTTATAAGATAATTGACATCAGTTCAAGGACAAGATTATTTAAAGGTTATAAGTATTATGCTATTTACAACAAATGATAAGTAAAGCCGTGAAGGTCAGAGGGCAAATGAGTGGAATAAAATGAATTTCGTCGAAGTTTGACATTTTGAGATAAAGTACGGTCCAAGCTATAATACCCCGTATATATGGACTAGTGCCGTACAAGGTACGACATGACAATGATAGTCAGGTGTATAAAGTGTGTTAAAAGTGATTAGTATTTTAAGTAATTTGAGATAGTTTTTAATTATGGGGGTAATTGATTAATTATTGATTAGTGGGAGATTAAGGATTTAACAAATCAATTGGAAAAATTATGGATAAGCCTAAAGGGCCCCCAACGTGGCAGCAAGTTAATTAGGTGATAAGTGACTCTTCGATTTGGATATTAGGTGGCATTTTATTGGATTAGTTGGCAAAAGTCATCCTTATCAAGTGGGGATCACAACCCACAAGTTATAAGAGATCTTCCTAAATCATTAAGGTGGATGTTATGTTTTGCTAAGCTTGCTAAGTAACGAATGAGACATAAATAATTTGTTTGAAACTTCACAATGCTATAGCAGCGTGAATTGCAAATTCCAAGGGAGCCCGGTACAATCTTTCTCAAGAATATCATACGGATTTTTTCCCTACTCCGATCCGTCGTTACGTATTTTTGGAAAAAGACGTGTGCGAGAGGGATTGTTAAGATAATCGGCTCAGGTATGTTAAGGCTATCCCTTCTTTCCTTTTGGCATGATCCATATGATACAAACGAAATGAGCAAATGCCCAACTTTCATAAATGACTATTCATAGAAGTGCTAGGGGTGCCTATGTTCTTGATTTCCCATGTGAATTAGTATTATATCTTTTGTTCATGGTTCTCTAAAAAATACGTATTTGATAAAGTTTATCCGAAAGGCATATAGATCTTGTGACATTCCGAGAAATCAAATTAACGTATTTGTTATGCATTTCATTCATTTATACATGTACATTGACCCATGACCAGATGGAGTTATATACGCGTATAATATATGTATATGGGATATGGGAAAAGGTTACGGCTTTATATACGCACTACCACCCGATCAGCTGGTATATGATGATAATTTTGCCCGCAGTGGCCGCGATGATATAATGGGATGCCCTCAGAGGATTGATGATGTTATGTACACATATATCTATGCGTGGTATGACATTTATATGCACATGCATGACATTATAAATATGAAATGATTTACAGAGCTATTCTGACTTACATGTTGAGTCATTTTCTCCATGTTTCTCTCATGTCTTTTATTTATGAATGTTCATTCCATACATACTCG
This sequence comes from Nicotiana otophora, assembly GCA_000715115.1. Taxonomy (NCBI): domain Eukaryota; kingdom Viridiplantae; phylum Streptophyta; class Magnoliopsida; order Solanales; family Solanaceae; genus Nicotiana; species Nicotiana otophora. Next base: position 30,943 of record AWOL01S0004864.1, on the reverse strand, counting down.
GTACATTATTTGTACTTACATCCCATTTTCCTGGGAACGCTGCGTTTCATGCCCGCATGTCCCGATAGACAGGTTGAGAGTCCTCCAAGTAGGCTATCACCTTAGTGAAAGGTGTTGGTGCGCTCCATTTGGGAAAACCCGTAAGGCGATTTCTAGAAACATTCTCGAAACATTCTAACATGAATAGCGGTCAAATTTCTAGAAGACAGAGGGAATATGTAATTAACAATAAGATATTCAACTTTACAGTCTCACGGGACGGACCAAGTCACAATCCTCGACGGTGCACGCCCACGTGCTCATCACCTAACATGTGCGTCACCTCTAAAACAATCACATCATACCAAAATATGGGATTTCATACACTCTGGACCAGATTTAAAACTTTTACTTAACTCAAACCGCGCAAAAATCCTACTCTGAAATGCCTTTGCCCCTCGAATCAGTCTCCAAATGCCCCGAATCTAGCAACAAGCAGCACGGTATAATTAATATAGGCTAAAGGAATCAATTCCACGAGAAAAACACGAAATTATAAGCCAAAATCCGAAATAGGCTCAAACCGGCACCGGCCCGCGTCTTGAAATCCGACAAAAGTCACAAAATATGAACATTCATCCACTCACGAGTCCAACCATACAATAATTACTCGGATCTAACCTCATACCTTCCAAAACACGAAACTTTAGTCTATGAAGTTTCTACCATTTTCCCCCAAATTTCCAACTCAAATCCCTAGTTAGATGATTCAAATAGCAAGAGATTCGTGAAATATTGTCCAATCCGAGTTAAAATTACTTACCCCAGCAATATTCTTAAACAAACCTCGAAATATCGCCTTTCACACCGAGCTCTCAAAGTCCCAAAATCGAGATGGGAAGCAAACCCTCGAAATCCTATTTTCTGCCCAGTTATTCCGCATCTATGGACCTACTGTCACACCTATGATGCCGCACCTACAGAATTTCCCTCGCAGGTGCGGAAATGACATAAGTGTCTGTGTCTGAATCTGCATGCAAGTGGTCGCACCTGGATGTGCGCACCTGTGGACAAAGGTCCGCTTCTGCGTTCTTTCCCTCCAGCTCACTCTCTGCATCTGCGGATCTTCACGCGCACCTGCGGGCTCGTATATGCGGAAATTACCTCGCACCTGCGACCACAGACCAAGCTTGACCAAACTGCACCTGTGCTCCTCCTTCCGCACGTGCGAGTACACAGCTGCGGTCTCCCAACCGCAGGTGCGAACCCACCAGAAACCAAAAAACTTCATCTATTTTCCTAAGTCCAAATTCAACTCGTTAGCATCCGAAACACAGCCGAGGCTCCCAAGACCTCAACCAAATATACCAACAAGTCCTAAAACACCATATGAACTTAGTCGAGCCCTCAAAACACGTCAAACAATAACAAAAACATGAATAAACCTCCAATCCAAACTTAATGAACTTGAAACTTCAAATCTCTACAACTGATGTCGAATCATACCAAACCACGTCTGATTGACCTCAAATTTTACACACAAGTCATATTCACCATTACGGACCTACTCCAACTTCCGAAATCGGAATCCGACCCTGATATCCAAAAGTCAACCTCCCGATCAAACTTCCCAGAAATTCGACTTTTGATATGTCAAGCCTAAATTAGCTACAGACCTCAAATTCACAGTTTGGACACGCTCCTAAGTACAAAATAACCCAACAGAGCTAACGGAACTGACGAAACTCCATTCCGGAGTCGTCTTCTCACAGTTCCAACTACGGTCAAAATCATAATACGAAAGCTTCCATTTTAGGGACTAAGTGTCCCAAAACACTCCGAAATCAAAACAAGACCTCCTGCCAAGTCATATAAGAAGAAAAAGATACGGGGAAAGAAGTAAATAGGGGATTGGGGATAATACACACAAAACGATTGGCTGGACATCCTCCCCCTCTTAAAACATTTGTTCGTCCTCGAACGAGCATAGATACATACCTGAAGTGATGAAAAGATGAGGATAACGTCTGCGCATATCATGCTCAGTCTCCCAAGTCACCTCCACGACCGGTTGACCCCTCCACTGAACCTTCACGGAAGCAATGTTCTTTGACCTTAGCTTTTTAACCTGCATATTCAAAATAGCCACTGTCTCCTCAACATAACATAGACCCTTGTCCAACTGGACTGAGCCAGAACTTACACTTGGAGAACTTTGCATAAAGCTTCTCCTCCCTCAGCCGCTGTAATACAATCCTCAGATTCTAGGCATGCTCCTCCTAGCAACGAGAGTACACCAGGATGTCATCAATGAATACAACAACGAACTAGTCAACATAAGGCAGAAACACACTGTTCATCAATATGCATGAACAATGCTGGGGTGTTGGTCAGCCCAAAAGACATCACAAGGAACTCACAATGGCCATATTAGGTCCTGAAAGTTGTCTTAAGAATATCTGAGTCCCGAAACTTTAGTTGGTGATACCCTGACCTCAAATCAATCTTCGAGAATACCATGGCTCTCTAAAGGTGGTCAAACAGATCATCAATACGCGGCAAAGGATACTTGATCTTGATTATGACCTTGTTCAGCTGTCTGTTATCAATGCACATTCTCATAGTACCATCCTTCTTCTTCACAAATAGAACTGGTACCTCCCAAGGTGACACGCTAGTTGAATAAACCCCTTATCAAGGAGTTCCTAAAGCTGCTCCTTCAATTCCTTCAACTCTGTCGGTGTCATACGATACGGTGGAATGGAATTAGAATGAGTGCCCGACAACAAATTAATACCGAAATCAATATTCCTATCATGTGGCATGCCTGGCAGGTCTGCAGGAAACACATCCAGATATTCTCGGACCACTGGAACAGAATCAATAGCAGGGGTCTCTGCACTAACATACCTCCCAAAGGCCAGATAAGATAGACAACCCTTCTCAACCATCCGCTGAGCCTTCAAGTATGAAATCACACTACTGGGAACATAGTCTACAGAGCCGCTCCACTTAACCCTCGGAAACCCCGGTATCGCCAATGTCACGGTCTTAGTGTGACAATCTACAATAACATGACATGGAGACAACCAATCCATACCCAATATCACATCAAAATTGACCATACTAAGAAACAAGAGATCTACTCTAGTATCCAGACTCCCTATAGTCACCACACAGGACCGATATACACAGTCCACAATAATAGTATCACCCACTAGAGTGGATACATGAACAGATAAAACTAGAGACTCACGGGGCATATCTAGATAATGAGCGAAATTCGAGGATATATATGAATAAGTTGAACCAGGGTCAAATAATATAGAGGCATCTCTATGTCAAACGGAGACAATACCTGTAATCACGACATCTGAAGCAATGGCATCAGGTATGGGAGGAAGAGCATAGAAACGGGCCCGGCCGCCCCCTGATCGGACTCCCCCTCTCAAGCGGCCCTTAGCTGTCTGAGCTCCACCCCAAGCTAGCTGAGCAGGCGGTGAAGAAACTGGTGCTGATGTCATAGACTGGCTCCTCTATATAGATGGGCCTCCCACTAGGTGGGGACACTACCTCCAAATGTGACCAAACTCTCCACACTTATAGCAACTCCTCAATGCTAGTGCTGGGGACTGAATGGAGCCCCGAGCACAGGGATAACAGGTAGAAGGACCTAGCATAGAAGAGCCCTGACCCGATTGAGCACGGGACGAACTCTGAGTTGGGAGAGCACTAAGAGATGAATGGCCCTGCTAAGAACTGTGTGAACCATGGCCAGATGATGCACCACGGTGAACTGGGCAAGCCGTATGAGCATTTCTTAAACGACGACCCCCACCGTGGTGGAAATGACCCCCAGAAGGAACATCGCTAAATCCACCCTGTCCACGAGGCCTCTTGGCCTCCATCTCAACCTGCTCCTGGCTGCGAACCATCTCAATCTGACGATAAATATCGACAACCTAATCAGAGCCTAGGTTACATAGGTCTCCTAGTCATAAGCAATCGCAGCTGAAAAGTGAGGCCATTTATAAACTTCTCGAACCTCTCCCTGTCTGTGGGAACCAACCAGATAGCATGACGGGCCAACTCTAAAAATCTCATCTCATACTGCATCATGGACATATCACCCTGACGAAGCTCCTCCAACTGCCTGCGCAACTCCTCTCTGTGGGAGTGTGGCATACATTTCTCCAGGAATAGACTGGAGAACTGCTGCCAAGTAAGGGGTGGCACGCCGCCAGGCCTACGCCTCACGTAAGCTTCCCATTAACTGAAGGCAGCCCCAGAGAACTGAAAAGTAGTAAAAGAGACCCCATTGGCCTCTAGAATACCTATTGTACGAAGTATCCTCCAGCACTTGTCCAAGAAGCCCTGTGCATCCTCTCCCTCGGTACCACTGAAAGATGGAGGTTGGAGTCTCTCAAACCTCTCCAATCGACACTGCTCATCATTAGGCATGACAGGAACCACATTCCTGAGTAGCTGCAACAAAATAGGCTGGTGGTACATCCGGTGTCTGGAGTCCCTGTACCACCTGCTTTGATGTGCGGGCGGCGGGAGTCTGAGCACCTCCCTCGGCCTGAGAAGTGGTTGCTACAGTCGGAATAGAGACCGCCTGAGAAAGGCTGGTTCACGCGGTCAAAATCTGAGCCAAGGCCTCCTAAAGGCCTGGAATCACAACGGGCATGAGTGGTGCCTAAGGTGGTCCCACATGCTCATCCATAACTAGACCCTGCTCCTGTATTGGGGAAACTAGTGGATCTGCAGGTGCTGCCCTAGCTGCAGTGCAAACTGCACCTTTTGCCCTACCGCAACCTCGGACTCTAGTAGCCCTAACTGGTGGAACCGGTGGCTATCCATCCTGCCCCATAGTACGCGTCCTCACCATCTGTGAGAGAATTAGAACAGCAGAAACATAGTTACCAAAATCAAAAGATTCGCACGACAAGAATTCAAGAACGTGAAGTTTCCTAAGGGATCGACAACCTCTCGAAGTTAAGTACAGACGTCTCCATAACGATCCGCAAGACTCTACTAAACCTGCTCATGACTCGTGAGACCTATGTAACCTAGGCTCTGATACCAACATGTCACGACCCAAAACCTAACCCATTGTGATGGCGCCTATCGTGACACTAGGCAAGCCGACATTTCCAAAACACTTCCAACAGTTAACAGAAATGAATTAAGACATTTACAATAACCAACGTTTTTCATAAGAATAGGGTAAACCCAAAGCATAAGTGCGGAAAAATAGTCCGACATCGGGGTGTCACTAAGTCATGAGCATCTAAACAACCAGTCTAGAAATACAGTATACAACAGTCTGTGCCAAAATGAAAATATAGGAAAGAAAAGATAACAATAAAAGAGGGACAAGGAATGCCAACGCCGACAGCTACCTCGTAAGACTCTGATACTCAACCATGCACGAGATCAACGTCCATCGTATCCGGAAACACCTCGATTTGCACACGAGGTGCAGGGAGTAACGTGAGTACATCCAACTCTGTAAGTAACAATAATAAATAAGGAACTGAAGATAGTGATGAGCTACACAGCTATAGTTCATTTTCAATAATTCCAGCAAAGAATATATATGCTTTCAAATCTGGCAGCTTAGGTCAAATCAGTTTTATACAGTTCAAGTTCAGGAAATCCTGATATACAATCTTTCAGAAATTTCACAACAGTGACAGATAGCAACTATGTGAAATAACAAATGAAACGCAAGTGAAGCCTCTCAAGGCAATAGTCACTCAACTCATCACAACAACTTAATCACTCGGCTCTCAGCCCTCGGTACTTATACTCAATATGTACCTGTGCTCACTGGGGGTGTGCAGACTCTGGAGGGGCTCCTTTTTGCCCAAGCGCTATATCGCTGCCACGTGCATCCCGACCCAATCATATAAGTAGACATAAGGCTCGTTGCTGCGTGAAACCCTATCCACAGTCCATAAATAGCCATAAGGCTCGTTGCGGCATGCAACCCGATCCATATACCTCACATAGCTCACAGCTCGGCACTCAGGCCATATCTCAGTCACTAACCTCTCCACATTCTCGGGCTCTCAAAAATCATACAAATCAGTCCAAAAGAGATAATAACAAGTATCAATAAGAAAACAAGAGTAAACATAGATATGACATGCAAGTAAAACTGCTGTGACTGAGTTCAAGACAACAAATAGTTAATTCAACAGGTACCCGACCACTGCGGGTCCCAACAATGATATCATATGGCCTAAGCATGGTTTTGAACATGAATAGCAGTCAAATTTCTACAAGATAGAGGGAAATGTAATTAACAATAAGTTATTCGACTTTACAGTCTCACGGGACGGACCAAGTCACAATCCCCCACGGTGCACGCACACACGCCCGTCACCTAGCATATGCGTCACATCATACCAAAATCCGGTGTTTCATACCCTCGGGACCAAATTTAAAACTTTTACTTACCTCAAACCGCACAAAACTCCACTCGAAAATGCCTTTGCCCCTCGAATCAGTCTCCAAAGCCATGAATCTAGCCACAAGCAGCATAATATAACAAATATAGGCTAAAGGAATCAATTCAACAAGAAAAACAAGAATCACCCTCCAATCGAAACTTAATGAACTTGAAACTTCAAATTTCTACAACCGATGCCGAATCATACCAAACCACGTCCGATTGACCTCACATTTTACACACAAGTCATATTCAACATTACGGTTCTACTCCAACTTCCAAAATCGGAATCCGACCCCGATATCAAAAAGTCAACCCCCGGTCAAACTTCCCCAAAATTTGACTTTCTCCATTTCAAGCCTAAATTAGCTACACACCTCAAATTCACAGTACGGACATACTCCGAAGTCCAAAATCAGCCAACGGAGCTAATGAAATTGACGAAACTCCATTCCAGATTTGTCTTCACACAGTTCCGAGTACGGTCAAAATCCTAAGACTTAAGCTTCCGTTTTAGGGACTAAGTTTCCCAAAACACTCAGAAACCAAAAACAAGACCTCCCAGCAAGTCACCTAAGCAGAAGAAGATACGTGAAAAGTAGTAAATAGGGGATCGGGGCTAATGCACTCAAAATGACCGACCGGGTCGTTACACTATCAAGACCCAAAACTCTCACCTTAAGGGTCGTGATGGCACCTAGTTCATAAGACTAGGTAAGCCTATCACATAACAAGATTAACAAATTAATAGCAACTCAAATATTAATGAAAGGTGAAAAAGTACCATAACATAACCAAAAACAGAAATACAATAGTCAAATTCCAAAAACGCTAATACTGAGTCATAAGCTTTGCAAAGAATGTATAAGAAGTCTCAAAAGACAACATTGTTTGGGATACAATAAACAGTAGTAAGGAATCAACAGAAGGTTACTTCGATGCATGTGAGCAGAACAACATGTATACCTTGAAGTCTCTGCAGCTCTGGCTCGACTCTCTATTGTCCAGCACGATCCGATATACCTGTATCAGCATAAAAATATGCAGAAGCGTAGTATGAGTACACCACAATCTATACCTAGTAAGTGTCAAGACTAACCTTAGTTAAAGTAAAGACACTCACTCGTAAAAATAACATGTGCAAGATATAAAAATAAAACTGACAACGGAAAATAGAACAAAACAAATATTAACCACCTCGAAGAATGTTTAACAACAAGTCAATGTAAGAAAATACGCCTTTGCCAATAGCATATCAATGGGACCAGGGCATGTGATAACATATTGGATTCCATCAACGACTCATAAAACACAAGGGAAAGTCATTTAATAAAAACAAGAATTTGATCAAAACATCAACCCTCGGTTCCAACATATAAACAATAACAAGAATCACCCCCGATATATCTCATAACTATCCCCCACAAGCTACTCTTATGTCGCCGCATGCACATTAACAATGGAATGCCAAATCTAGTCATAATGGAATACCATTAACAACGGAATGCACATTAACATTATCTCGACTACCCATAACACCACAAGTCCATATATGTGTTTGGTTTTCAAATCCGAGTCCAATTCGACCCTCAAATCTAAAATTTTTATTTTTCAAAACATAATAATAAATCCCTAAAATTCCAGAGAGTGTTGCAAAAGTGAATCTCACTTAGCATATGCGATGAAATACACCTTCGCAAAAGCGACCTACTCCCAGTACCACACTTCACATTTGTGAGGCTTGCTTCGCAAATGCAAAGCCTGCCATCCACTGCCCCCTTCGCAAATGCAGTTGTTACTTTGCAAATGGGGTACATGAAAATGCGAACTAGTGCTCACATTTGCTATAACTGCACCTCTAGCACACAAGCAATTATGAATCAAGTCCAAACCAATCTGAAACACGTTCGAAACTCTCCTGAGGCCCCAGGGCCCCACACCAAACATCCACACAAGTCTAGAATCATCATACGATCTTGGTCGCAATCTCATCACAAACTAAAATCACCACAATAACATCCAGAACCACGAGTCGAACAGCAAAACACATAGAATTCACGATGAAACTCATGAATCGCTAAAATCACAACCAAGCGTCTGATTCCTATCAAACCAACTCTGAATGACACCAAACATTACACACAAGTTTAAAATGCCAAAACGGACGTAATCCAAGTATCAAAACCAAAATCCGAACCCGATATCCATAAAGTCAACCTATGGAAACATATGAAATTTCTAAGCTTCCAAATTGCCAACTTTCAGCAAGAAGAGCCAATTCAACATAGGAACCTCCAAATCCAATTTCGAGCATATGCCTAAGTCCAAAATCACCATAAGAACCTATTGGAAACATCAACCCAAAACCTTCGCGATCAAACACACAACCCAAAACCTTCGCGAAACCTGACCAACTATCCCCGCAAGTCACAAAACCACAAATACATATACGGGAAGCTTCAAAAAAGAAAAACGGGATCAAATACAAAAAATAGTCGGTTGAATCGTTACATTCTCGCCCTCTTAAACAAACGTTTATCCTTCAACAAGTATAGAGACATACTTGAAATGCCAACAAATGAGGATAACGGAAAAACATATCATGGTCGGTCTCCCAAGTCGCCTCCTCGACCGGTTGACCTCTCAATTGAACCTGCATAGGTCCACCGACTCCTCAACATAGGTCAAATCCTTGACTAGTTGGACAGAGCTGAAATTTAACACATGTGATGGATCTCCATAGTACTTCCGGAGCATGGAAACATGGAAAACCAGGTGAACTCCCGATAAACTAGGTGACAATGCAAGTCTATAGGCCACCTCACCCACTCTCTTAAGTATCTCAAAAGGACCAATATACCGAGGGCTTAACTTGCTCTACTTAACGAACCTCATCAAGCCGTTTATGGGAGAAACTCTGTAGAAACTTCTCACCCCCCATGAATGACACATCATGAGCCCTCATATCAACATAACACGTTTGCTTGGACTGTGATGTATGATGCCGCTTTTGAACCAACTTCACTTTCTCCAAAGCATCACGGACCAAATTAGCGCCCATCAACCTAGCCTCCACAGGCTCAAACAAACATACCAGAGAACGACATCGCCTCCCATATTAGTCCTCGTACAGAGCCATCTAGATGCTCGATTGATAGTTATTGTAGGCGAACTTTGCTAGCGGTATGAACTAGTCCCATGAGCCATCGATATGTCTAGGGATGAAATGTCGTACTCACCTTCATCACATTTCCTCAATGTATGCGAAAGCCAAACCACAAAATTTATAGTGATATGCTCCCACTTCCACTCCGGAATATCCTCTAACGTAAACCACCCAGTATCTGATGATGGTACTTAACCTAGTGAAAGTTCAAACAGCAAGCCACATACTCCACAATATCTTTCTTCATTCTTCTACACCAGTAGTGCGACTTCAAATCATGGTAAATCTTCATCGCACCTGGATGAATGGAATACAGCAAACTATGGGCCTCTACAAGAATCCGCTCCAGCAACCCATCCATATTGGGCATACAAATTTGGCCTTGAAGTCTCAATACCAAATCATCACTAATAGTCACCTCCTTAGAATCATCATGCTGCACTGTATCCTTAAGGACAAGCAACTGGGGATCATCATACTGACGTGTCTTAATACACTCAAACAAAGATGATCATGACACAACACAAGCAAGAACCTGTCTAGGCTCTTAAATATCCAACCTCACGAATCTATTGGCCAAAGATCTAATATCCAAAGCTAACGATCGCTCCCCATATGGAATAAAAGCAAGACTCCCCATACTCTCAGCCTTCCTACTCAAAGCATCGACCACCAAATTAGCCTTTCAAGGATGATAAAGAATGGTGATATCATAGTCCTTTAGTAGCTATAACCACCTCTCTTGCGTCAGGTTCAGATCCTTTTTGTTTGAATAAGTGATATAGTCTCCTATGATCCGTGAACACCTCAAATACACTGTAAAGATAGTGCCTCCAAATCATAAGCGCCTGAACAATGGATGCTAACTCAAAATCGTGCATCGAGTAGTTATTCTTGTAAGGCTTAAACTCACAATATATTGCATAAGAACCCAATGCTGAAGGTAAAACCAGAACTGGAGCTGTAGTCAGAGTAGTCTTGAGCTTCTGAAAGCTCTCCTCACTATCGTCTCA
>AWOL01S0004859.1:51339-88628 GCA_000715115.1 Nicotiana otophora | reverse complement strand
CCTCCTTTCTTGTGGAGCGGGCCGAACGTCTCAGCAGGATAGATGCATCTATGGATCGTGCCGTACATCCCTCGGCAGTGTACACGATACTCTGGATCGTGCCGTACTTACTTGGTAGAAATCGTGCTTAATAATAATAATAATTACATGATACTTTAATAGTTATTTCAAGCTTGCGAAGCTAATTGATAAATTGGAGAATCCTTGAAATTTAATGAATTATTATTTCTGTTTGTTAAGGAATTAATTGTTTTTCCTGTAAATGAGATTAATTGATAAATTGGTAATTATTTGAATTTAAGGAATTTAATTAATATATTGAGAATTGTTGCATTTGAAGGAATATGATTATTTCCGCTGGTTATATAAATTATTGTAAATTCTATGAATCATGCTGATTTAGATATTCTAGTTGTATTTCAGTTATTATTATTCACCCATAGTGAGTGTCAAAGTCGGCCATCTCGTCACTACCACTTCGAGATTAGGCTTGATACTTACTGGGTACACGTTGTTTACGTACTCATACTACACTTGCTGCACTTTTTGTGCAGGACCTGAGGTAAGTACTAGTGGGGGACCTATCGTCTAACACCCACGTTATCCAGAGGCATAGTCGTGAACTGCCTTTCTGAGCCGTTGTGCATCTACTAGTGTCTCCCATTGTATTTTTCATTCTGTCTATTTTTATTTCAGACAGTATTTGAGGCTTTGTATAATCTACTAGATGCTTATTCACTCGTGACACCAGGTCTTGGCACACACATTGATAGAATTTAGTGTTTTATTATTTTTTTTGGTTTTAAATTTTGTCAATATATACTTAATTTATTTAGTTGGCTTGCCTAGCTGTAGTGTTGGGCGCCATCACGACCTATAGGTGAAATTGGGTCGTGACACCACTCAAACACCTCAACCCGATGCCCGTCTCTTCAAAATTAGTCAAACATCGTGCAAACCAATCAAAATATACCCCAATACGTATACTTTAACAATTTATAATAATTCCCAGCTTCGTTCAAAAGCCAACAAAGTCAACCTTCGGGCCCACGTGCCCGGATTTTGGAAATGTTCGAAGATAAACTTTACCCATAACACCACGAACTCAAATATATAATTTATTCTTAATTTCATGTCCAATTTCGTGGTCAAAATCCAAAAATACCAAATTCTATATTTTTTCCCAAAATCCCAAATTTCTACTAATTTTCATATTTAAATTCATATATAAATCATGTATTAAACTTGTAATAAAACCAAGATGGAGGACTACAAAAAATAATTGGAAACTAAGCTCAATAGAAGACTATGTGGAATCAATAAAGGTCAGCTAAAAAAAAATAACTAAACAAAATCCAATAAAGTACATACACACTGATAATGAGAAATCAAAAATGAAGAGAAGAACCTCAAAATAGTTTCATCTTCACCTTTTTAATAACCAAAACTATCGTCCAATTTATTGTCACGACCCAAAATCTCACCATAGATTTCGTGATGACACCTAGCCTTTAAGACTAGGTAAGCCGATTACAATTACCTTTTTGAAGCTATTGTTTTTAAAAACAAAATCAACAACGGAAATTATTACAATATAAAACCTCCCAAGATTGATAGTACTGAGTCACAAACTCTAACTGAATACATGGAATGATCACGAAGACAGAATATACAATACTGTTTGATTACAAATTAACAGTACAATGAAAAAAAAAGACTCCAAGGGACTGCGACGACCAAACAACTCTACCTTGAATCTTTATGATCACGCTTTAACTCTGCTCAAATCCGATACCCCCAATGCCCGGCTCTGCACAAAAATGTGCAGAAGTGTAGAGTGAGCGCACCATAGCGGTGCCCAGTAAATATCAAGACTAACCTCAATGGAGTAGAGACGAGGTACAGTCAAGACACTCACTGGTCTAATAACTTGTGCAATATAATATACAAAATAGTAGGAATAGATAACAATAAGGACATCATAAGACAACCAGTGATATGCACGTCAAGACAACAAAACACCATTTACTATCGCTCAACAAATAATAAATACAAGTACACCCAACTAAATCAAATTCTTCAAATAATGTCCTTCACATATAATTCTACCAAATAACTCTCCTTGAAATATAATTTTCCTCAAATACAATATCTTTCAAATATAATTCTTTCATATAATACTTTCTAAATAAAAATATTCCAAATAAATATTTTAAATATAATTCTTCAATTAAAAAGTCATCATGTGACACCTCATTTTAAAATCTTAAAAATATGGGTCTCAACCCATTTTCAGATCTCCACGGCACTTCGTGCCCATAATTAAATCATCATATTTTTTTCGGCACCTCGTGTCCTCATTTCATATCACAACTGCACGAATAATTCACATGCCAATATCCTCAATGTATATAAAATCCACACGATCAATTTATTTTCACTAAGTGAGTTTAGAATTTTTAAATCAAGTAAGAAATCATCAAAGAAATGAGTTTATTTTTTTAACTCGTTTGGATGAAGAAAATGACATTTCAATTAAAATGAAGCCTCTGACGACTACTAATTTGGATGTAAAATTTATTAAACTAAAACATAATAGTAATTTCTTTTATTCGAAATAACTCAATTCTCGAAAACCAGTAAAAACCATAAACACAAATCTCCAGAGTCTTGTATAAAGAGCCAAATCCAGCACAATACAACAAGGAATACCAAAATACATAATAAAAATAAAATAATACCTCACGGAAGAACACAAGAATTTACATATCACGAAAAAATAAAATAACCAACAACAAGTGCATCCATAGAAAAATATGCAAGACATGGGGATCTCCCGAGGTACAGCCTCGTAGTCCCAAAGGTAAATATGCAAGACATGGGGGATCTCCCGGAATACCCTTCCGTAGTCCTAAAGTAAATATGCAGGGCATGGGGATCTCCCGGAATACTGTTTTGTAGTTCCAAAGTAAATATGTAAGGCAGTGGGATCTCCCGAAATACCGTTCTGTAGTCCCAAAGTAAATATGCAAGGCAGGGGGATCTCCCGGAATACCGTTCCGTAGTCCCAAAGTAAATATGCAAGGCAGAGGATCTCCCGGAATACCGTTCCGTAGTCCCAAAGTAAATATGATTTCAACAAATTCACATCAAGTGCTCACATATCACAAATGGCTCATCAAGTGCTCAAATATACAACTTGCCATAGAAATCAACAATACATCATTTTCCATAATAAGGAGCACATGAATCGACCATAATGTGCACAAAAACTTAACAAAAATATCCAGGAGTGAACAACTCAACAAAATAATATTTCACATAAATTCAAGGTGGCAATCACACCAATTCATCATAGAAAAACAATGTCAACAAACAAGGATCTAGGCATGACAAATAGAGGATTTAATAAGTGCCAATAATTTTCAAGTTAATACATAAGGGCGTCTAAGGATTTTAATCAATGAAATTTGCACATATAAACCAAGTACGTACTCGTCACCTCGCGTACATAGTTTTCAATTACACAATTTGCACATAGTACAATGCCGAAGGGGTATTTTCCCCACTCGAGGTTAAGCAAGACACTTACCTTTTTGAAGTTATGCCGATATTCCAAAATCGTCTGCTTGCTTGAATTGACCCCCAGACCGCTCAAATCTTACCAAATTAATTGTATAACTTCATTAAAATTCATCAGAAATAATTCCGGATAATAATACGTCGACTTAAAAATTTATTCCAAAGAGTCAACGAAAGTCAACGTGGGGCCCGCCACTCGGAACCTGACATAATTTTCATGAAATCCGAATACCCATTCCGATACGAGTTCAACCATACCAATTTTAGTGAATTCCAATAACAACTCGACCTCCAAATCTTAAATTTTTATTTTTGGAAGATTTTGTAAAAATCTTGATTTCTTCCATTTAATCCGAACTAAATGATGCATATAATCATAGATTCATGAAATATAATCACTTTAGGATATAAAACACTTACCCCAACAAAGATTGTGAAAAGCCCCTCCAGAATCGCACAAATCCGAGCTCCAAAAATTCCAAAACGAAATGCCAAAAATGACCATTTTTGGTCCTTATGATTCTGCCCAGTTTCGCACATGCGGACTAATTTTCGCACCTGCGGACTAATTTTCGCACCTGCGTGCTCGCTTTTGCGAGCGAATACATGCTTCTGCGAGGTCACTTCCCAGCCACAAAGCTCGCACGTGCGAAGCCATTTCCGCATCTGCGCTGATCGCATGTACGCAAAAGTTTCGCTTCTACGCTGCCTCGTCACTTCTACGTAGAAAATATTGCACCTGCGATTGTGCAGGTTCGGAAGTCTGTACGCATCTGAAACCTTCCTCCAGCTCTACCCAGATCGCTTCTGCGACGAAATCCTTGCTTCTGCGAGATCGCACCTGCGCCCAAAATTCCACAGGTGCGAATCCAACAGCTGCTGCCATTTTTCAGCAGCTTTTTCCAAGTCCGAATTCCTCCGTTAACCTTCTAAAATTCACCCGAGGCCTCCGGGACCTCAACCAACTATAACAACATGTCCAAAAGTACAATACGAACTTAGTCGAGGCTTCAAACCACATCAAACAACGCCGAAATTACAAATCACGCATCAAATCGAATTATAAGTTTTCAAATCCTCCGACTTCTATATTTTGTGCCGAAACATATCAAATCAATCAGGAATAACTTCAAATTTTGCACACAAGTCATAATTGACGTACTATTCTCATTTCCGGAATCGAAATCCGACCTTGTTATAAAAAATTCACCCTTCGGTCGGACTTTTTCAAAATCATATATTTCCAACTTTCGCCAAAATGTGTCAAATTGTCCTACGGACTTTCAAATCCAAATCTGAACATATTCCTAAGCCCGAAATTATTATACGAAGCTATTGACATCATCAAAATTCCATTCCGGAGTCGTTTGCTCAAAAGTCAACTCCCCGGTCAACTCTTTCCATTTAAACTTCAAATTAAAGATTGTTCTTTTAATTTAATTTCGAATCTTCAATAAATCAAACTCGACCACACCCGCGGGTCATAATACATATTGCAAAGCTTCTCGAGATCTTAAGCCACTGAACGAGGCGTAAATTCTTAAAACGACAAGTCGGGTCATTACATTTATGATCTTATTAAATTAATCAAACTCATGATGATAAGAGAATTATTGTAAAATACCAAAGCAGCTAAGCAAGAAGGCATTGATACAGTAGACAAGAGAATGAACTGAACATTATATAGAGTAGAAAGAATTTCAGCACATATCACTCTTACGAAACCCAAAAAAAAAGTCAAAAATCGTTATTATTTATATTCCACACAACAAGCACAAATTGAGCAAAACAAATAAATAAATAAATAAAATAATCAAAACGTGAAGAAACATAACTAATAAACCACTAATTTATGATATATGAAGTAAAAATTGAAGCAAGGTAGAAAAAGGAAAAGACCTTTGTATTATATAATTTTGCCTTGAATGTGATTGCACCTCGAATTCGAACAAAGCACAGGTTACTACGGACCAGATCTCAGCCGCAACCATTTGACCTCAACTCAACCGATGAAATCGATCTCCATTACATTGCTTTGGTAGATTAATTTTAACCCAGGTGAATTTGGATAGAATATAGCCACTTTTTATGTTCAAAAGGAATATGAGGAAGATGAGTGATTGTGAGATGTCAAGCTCTCTTTCTTTTGTTGTTTTCGTATCTTACATTTTTTTGTTTCCTTCTTCTTCTTTTTTTAGGTGCCTTTTTCGTGTCCCTTCTCCCAAAGAAACCAGTTCCTCATCGTTTTTTTCCCTCTATTTTCCTTACTTTCACGCCCTCCCTTTTTTTAATTTCATCCTAGTCCTTTTTCTAGATGAATCAGCCACATTCTTTTGCTTTTAGGTCGTTTTATTCAAAAGTCAAACCTTAGTTAGTTCTTCCAACTTAAAGCTTTCGAAATTAAAATTTTGTTTTCAAAATCAATTCCTAACTTCCCGAAATTAAATTCCGATTACGCGTACAAGTCATAAAACATGGAGTGAAGCTACTCTAGACTTCAAACTGCCGAACGACGCGCTAGAGCTCAAAACAGTCAGTCGGGTCGTTACATTCTCTCCCACATAAACATACATTCGTCCTCGAACGTGCTAAGAACTACTCCGGAGTTGTCCAAAATCACTGTTAAATACCTCGTGCACCAGCCCGTGCTACCACAATCCAGTTGCATACATTAGCTCGAGCCAAACTGAAAATCCTACATATAACCTTAGTTTACCAGCTTTAGAACTAAATTCCAACTTCTGAATTTCTTTACAAGACCTTATTCTAAAGCACGAACACATTGCAAATATCCACATGCTGATTCCACACACAATCATGCAATCAGGCTAACATCACAAAATACATCGCATAAATCGTTTACCCAAGGCAACCTTTTCCAAGCACAACAACTGAAACTTCACTGACCCGGCGCCCGAAGCACACCTCATAACACCTATGAGCCCGATTCCAAATCTCCAATGCTTCCACGATGAACGAGATGTGTAGAAACCCATAACCACCTGTCGAATCAACAAATCCTGGAGTTTCCTCCTGACATGAACCATTACATTATTTTGAACTGAATCACGATATTTGTTCTTTAACAGGAACCATTAACCAATAACCTCGTCTCACCCAGAACAAGCTGTTCAGGCAATAAGCCATCTCAACTACTGACCAAAATCTCATATGACACCATCAATGTGCCGACAAGCCATAACTCGAATATGATATATAAAGAAAAACGAACTCTGAATTAGAACTACCCAGCCCACGTAACAAATAAAACAGTCGAACCGACGCTATGAACTGTCTTCAATGAATGAGAAACAAAATACAAAGAAACAAATATACGTAACCGTATTCAACATCTCACTGTTGTGGCGTGCAACCCGATCCAAACAACATACCCGTGACGGCGTTCCACCCGATCCGCCCAAAAAAGGAATCTATAATGAAATACTTACCGAGCTAGAATGCTCATTACTACAAAATATCCGAATATCCAACACAAGCACGCTAAGTGCATGATACCATCCATGTGAGGACCGACTTCGCCATATGCACAAAACTCAAGCACAACTAAGGTGCAATATATGATCTGAATCTCGAGAGCCATCCTGTTCACATAGCACCATCGCTACGCGGAACCTCAATACATAAGAAATTAATCAAGCCGTTTCACAACTCACACAGCACAATATAGTATTACATGAAGTAGCCGACGACGAAACGACTTCCAACATCCGAATACTCCTCCATAAGGAGCGCTATGCTGAAATGAACACACCCGGCCTGATATAAAGCCCATATTCATTTTTAAATCCATCTACATACCTCAAGCCAATTTAATCGTACCGTACTAGGCTAATAACCGTTCAAGGATCCATAAATCAATACACAAAGTCTCTTGCACATGACATCGACCTTAGATGACGCCGAAAACAATACCATCTTACTTTAAATATCTAAATCCTTTTCCTGTTCATCCAAGCCCAGGACATCCTTGTCAACACCGAACCGAAATCCCGAATCCTCAACTTTCGAATCCCATGCTACTTAGTGCACTTAATCACGGAAATTCACAGGAGTACAAGAATTCCATCATAACTCCCTAACCACTAATAGGTAAAACACTTCATCATATAAAAACCTTCTACTTAACTCATTTCAAGAGAACCATTGCAACACGTGACCGAATTCCCCTATCCGCAGAAAATACCGGCCTCAAGTAGTGGTCTAAACCACCATAACTCTTCCGGGATCCCTCTACACATAACATTCCATAATACTTGAATTCCTCCAAATAAAATCAATTACGGCGGTCGTCAAGCCTCGCACGTACTGCCACAAATCACATGCATAACTCAATGCTCTGAAGGAACTGATCATTGCCACCATCATGCCAATTTAACCATTGTTAGCCGACCCGTCGTTTCTCAATTTATTCTCAACTTTCCTTAGAAATAATAATAGTCCCATTCATTACATCACGAACTCAAATACGCACTCATCCCGAGTGACCTTATTTCACGAGACCACGCTGTTTCAAAATCCACTATTCATCCCATATCCCTCCTTTTGCGCACTTTTACATCTTCAACCGGTACACCCATTCTGATATTTCTTTTATGAATCCGAAGTTATTTCCTTATGTTTCCTCCAATGCTACACCGCAGACCGAATCAAACATAGAACACCCCATACCTTTTTCAAAATCTGTTGCAAAAGCTCGATGCTTAACCATACTACAAGCTCGAAATCCTTAGGCACCACACTGTAATGTTTTGAATCCACTAGGACCATTATTGAGAGTCACCCATTCTAACCTGGTCTCGAATAAAATCAACTCTAAGGCTCTGCTAGCAGTTGAACACTCTCTCTCGAAGCACCCGGCCGAATCACCTTCCTCGTACATCACATCAACACGAAGCATAGACTCTAAGTCTTCCCAAAGCCTGAACATGAATAGATAAGGCCAAATATGGCATACATTTCCCAAATCCTTTGCTCAAATTACCACTGATATTTTCTTTCCTTAGTTTAAATGACCCACCAATACACTGATAACCAGAAACCTCACAAATAGATAACCATGCAATCCAATTGTAGACGGTGGGGATCTCCCACTTAGCTTTAAGATACCACCACATAATATCGAGCCCACAACTATTCTTTCTCCTCATTTACCATGATCCCGCACTGTTAACTGCCAAATTCTCAAAATTCCTTTTGTTAAGCTTTCTCCGAACACTCTGAACTATTAGCCACAATCACCTATTCGACCTCTTACTGGGTTAAAAGTAAAATTCTTAGTAGAAGATCCATCAATACCACGCAACTGCTAACCCGCTCACAGGAGATATCCCACCTGTGGAAATTCCATGCTGACATCCTCCAACAATGTTGCACCGAGTATTATTACCACGAAACCAATAAACCAACCTGAGCTTGTGCTCGTTCACCAGTTGTACCAGTCCGTTCATTTCATGTTGACCTTAACTAAAGGTGCGATGATACATTCTAACCCAAAGTCATGTTGCATCCCTCTTTATATTAAGCAACTCCCTCTAGTTGTATCTAATCTTCCTCAATATAGCAACTAATATTACAACTTAAGTCCGTAGACCTAGTCACTGTCCATCCTAAATCCCAAATCACTCCAAACTTTCCTCAAGACGTGTAATTATCCTACCACGTAATCTATATTCTACCTTGCCACTCTCCTACTTTGGTCAAACCCTCTCCTTTAAGCAACTACTCGACTTCTGTTTTCTTACACTTGTCCATCTCGGAACCTAACCACCACAAGACACCTTCAACATGTCCTTCCTCATCCTTCGCTTCCCAGTTGTTGCCTTAACTCAAAACCCGTCTCTGTAGCACTTGAACCAATAGATCGCTACAAACATTAAACCTTTCCGAGGATCATCCTTCTTGAGCCATCAATACTAGGAACACCGCTTCTATCCTAAACCACTGCACACCGCGATCTCTAACAATTGCTCCTCCTACACCAATTCCTAACACCCCGCTGTGAAGGCGAGTTGAAGAAGACCATAACACCGGCTAACCTTAATGCATTTAACAAAGTGATGAAATCACATCACAATTGAGAACTCTACCACACTCGAAAATATCAAGCTTCGTTACTCCATTAACCCCCAAACCTGAACATTCATAGTCCTATTGCCTTTTCTTCGCTGGAAATAAAACATGGAACCTCTGAATCATGTACTGAGAAAAAACTTCTTTCAAGTCATTTACTGTCCTGACTTATAGACAGGCATTTTACCATTTCATAAACACTGTACGATAACAGTGTACAAATCGTCATAACAATCAATGCCAAATCTCAAAACCTTAGGTAGTACTGATACTTAATTTGAAACGACAGAGCGGTCTTCCGCAAGGCGATGACAATAGTCTAATTAATTACACAGAGAGAAACATCTTGTACTACCTCTGTAGTACCATTAAAAATTTCCTCCATCCCCAATTTATAACAAGCGCTTCACGTTGCATAAGATTGAATAGGAAGGAAATGAAGGCATAAGCCTCAAAGGAATCAAATCGCATGATGAGGAATCAAAAAGGGAAGTATTCCTAACATCCATGTAGCCTCTCGAAGATAAGCACAGGCGTTGAGAGGCTCTACTAGACTTGCTCATGACTCGTGAGACGTAAGTGAACCTAATGCTCTAATACCATGTTTGTCATGACCCAAAATCCATTAAAGGCCGTGATGGCGCTGGACACTGCTGTCAGGCAAGCCAACAACACATACTTAGCTTTATTACCCATTTTAATGGATTTAAAATCAAAATTTCTTCAATGAAATTATAAAAATAAAACCCATAGAGTAAATGATAAATATTTTTAGCAACTAAATTTCTAAACTCACAACCATTACCAAAATTTGGTGTCACAAGTGTATGAGCATTTATCAGGGAATTAAAATTTAAATACAATATCTGTCCAGAATATAAATTAGGCAGGAAAGTATAATATCTCTGAAGGAGACTCTGTTGGCTGCAGATCGTAATATAAAATGCAGCTCACCTATGTCCCCACAATTATTAACCACACATGTGCGCCCACAAGGCCGCTAGACATATATGTACATGCACAACAAAATGTGTAGCAAGTGCAGTATGAGTACGAAAAACAACGTGTACCCAGTAAGTATCAAGCCGAAGTGGTAGAGACGAGATGGCCGACTTTGACACTCACTATGGGTCAATAATAATAGTTGAAATAAAACTAGAATATCTAGATCAGCATGATTCACAGAATATATCAATAATTTATTTAACCAGCAGAAATAATTAAATTTCTTTCAATTTGAATAAATTTCAAAATTTATCAATTAGTCTAATTTACAGGAATAATAATAATTTCTTAACAAGCAGGAATAATAATTCATTTAATTCAAAAGATTTCCAATTTATCAATTAGCTTCACAAGCTACAATAAACTATCAAAGTATCGTGTAATTATTATTATTAAGCACGATTTCTGTCGAGGTCGTACGACCCGATCCAGAGTTTCGTGTACACTGCCGAGGGACGTACGGCACGATCCATAGATGTATCTATCCTGCCGAGGTGTTCGGCCCGCTCCACAAGAAAGGAGGACATTTTCTTATGTACCTCCGGAATGGGAGTATATTTATTATAAGATAAATTCACGAGGAAGAACAATTTCTTTAAACAATTAATTAATTTAAACAGAAAATCAAATATATGAGATTTCCATCCTTTAATATTTTTAGCTAACAATTCACAATATTTATATATATCAAATAATATTAATTAAACAAGGAATACAATTTACACAAGTAATTCATGTTTTGAGTCCTAAACTACCCGTACTTTAGCATTAATTGTAGCTACGCATGGATTCTCGTTACCTCGTGCGTACGTAGCCCCCACAATTAGCAACAATTATTACTTTAATTACCTATGGGGTAAATTCCCCCTCACAAGATTAGACAAGAGACTTACCTCGCTCCGAAATTCCATAACAAGCTCTAACACCACTCAAACACCTCAACCCGATGCTCGTCTCTTCAAAACTTGTCAAACATCGTGCAAACCAATCAAAATATACCCCAATACGTATAATTTAACAATTTATAATGATTCTCAGCTTCGCTCAAAAGCTAACAAAGTCAACTCTCGGGCCCACGCGCCCGAATTTTGGAAATTATCGAAGATAAGCTTTACCCATAACACCACGAACGCAAATATATAATTTATTCTTAATTCCATGTCCAATTTCGTGGTCAAAATCCAAAAATACCAAATTCTATATTTTCTCCCCAAATCTCAAATTTCTACTAATTTTCATATTTAAACCATATATAAACCATATATTAAACTTGTAATAAAACCAAGATGGAGGACTATGGAAAATAATTGGAAACTAAGCTCAACAGAAGACTATGTGGAATCAATAAAGGTCAGCTCAAAAAAAATAACTAAACAAAATCCAATAAAGTACATACACACTGATAATGAAAACTCAAAGACGAAGAGAAGAACCCCAAAATAGTTTCATCTTCACCTTTTTAATAACCAAAACTATCGTCCAATTTATGATCTTATTAAACTAATCAAACTCATGATGATAAGAGAATTAGTGTAAAATACCAAAGCAGCTAAGCAGGAAGGCATTGATACAATAGACAGGAGAATGAACTGAACATTATATAGAGGAGAAAGAATTTCAGCACATATCACTCTTACGAAACCCAAAAAAAAAAAACAGAAAGAAAAAGTCAAAAATCGTTATTATTTATATTCCACACAACAAGCACAAATTAAGCAAAACAAACAAACAAATAAATAAAATTATCAAAACGTGAAGAAACATAACAAATAAACCACTAATTTATGATATATGAAGTAAAAATTGAAGCAAGGTAGAAAAAGGAAAAGACCTTTGTATTATATAATTTTGCCTTGAATGTGATTGCACCTCGAATTCGAACAAAGCACAGGTTACTACGGACCAGATCTCAGCCTCAACCACTCGACCTTAACTCAATCGACAAAATCGATCTCCATTACATTGCTTTGATAGATTAATTTCAACCCAGCTGATATGGATAGAATATAGCCACTTTTTATGTTCAAAAGGAATATGAGGAAGATGAGTGATTGTGAGATGTCAAGCTCTCTTTCTTTTGTTGTTTTCGTATCTTACATTTTTTTGTTTCCTCCTCCTCCTCCTCCTTCTTCTTCTTCTTCTTCTTCTTCTTCTTCTTCTTCTTCTTCTTCTTCTTCTTCTTCTTTAGGTGCCTTTTTCATGTCCCTTTCCCCAAAGAAACCAGCCCCTCCTTATCGTTTTTCCCCCTGTCTTTCCTTACTTTCACGTCCTCCCCTTTTTTTAATTTCATCCTAGTCCTTTTCCTAGATGAATCGACCACATTCTTTTGCTGTTAGGTCGTTTTATTCAAAAGTCAAACCTTAGTCATTTTCTCCAACTTAAAGCTTTCAAAATTAGAATTTTCTTTTCAAATCAATTCCGAACTTCCCGAAATTAAATTCCGACTATGCGTACAAGTCATAATACATGGAGTGAAGCTACTCAAGACCTCAAATCGCCGAACGACACACTAGAGCTCAAAACAGTCAGCCGGGTCGTTACACGATCCATATATGCATCTATCCTGCCGAGGCGTTCGGCCCGCTCCACAAGAAAGGAGGACATTTGCTTATGTACCTCCGGAAGGAGAGTATATTTATTATAAGATAAATTTGGGAGGAAGAACAATTTTTTTTAATAATTAATTAATTTAAATATAAAATCAAGCATATGAGATTTTCATCCTTTAATATATTTATCTGACAATTCACAATATATACATATATATCAATTAATATTAATTAAACAAAGAATAAGAGGTGCACATGTAATTCATGCTTTGAGTCCTAAATGGATTTTAGCATTAATAGTTGCTACGCACGGACTCTCGTCACCTCGTGCGTACGTAGCCCCCGCAATTAGCAACAATTATTCAATTTAATTCCTATGGGGTAATTTTTCCCTTACAAGATTAGACAAGAGACTTACCTCGTCTCAAAGTCCACTTTTCGATTACCACGTCGCGTTGAATTCTTGATTCGACGCCGAAAGATCCAAAACTATCCAAATATTATACACAATAATTAATATATGCTAAATGATTCGAAATTTATCTATTAAGTAAATTACCTTATCCAAAATGGTATAATTCCTAAAATTCACCCCGGGCCCACATGCTCGGATTCTGGAAATTTTTAGATGAAAACATCACCCATAATCTCAAGAACTTAAATATATAATTTCTACCCAATTCCATAACTATTTTCGTGGTTAAAATCTCACTTTTATAAAAATCTAGTTTTTTCATCTAAATCTTTGATTTCTAAGATTTACTAATTATAATCTACTTATAATCTATGTATTTAATTCAAGAGGTATGGAATTAACTTACCTTTAAATTGCTAGTTGAAACCCCCTTCTCAAAAACTCTGAAATCGTCCAGAAATGGAGAGAAAACGGGCAAAAATGGTGGATTCCCGTTCTTTTAAGCTTTCTGCCAAACATGCCTTTTGCACCTGTGGAGGTTGGAACAAACCTGCGGCTCCGCACCTGCGGAAAATCCTCGCAGGTGCGAGTTCCACTCGACTGGCCAATTCTCGCATCTGCGCGTCTAGCCTCGCATCTGCGCGTCTAGCCTCGCACCTGCGCGTTCGCAGGTGCGCCCAATATTCTGCACCTGCGGTGGCAGGCCTCCAATTCCTTTTCCACTTTTGTGAAGAAATCTCGCATCTGCGAGTGTCACGCCTGCGAGCTTCTGTGGCATCTGCGAATGTCGCACCTGCGACGGGCCAAGCGCAGGTGCGATTCTGACAGTAGTTGGGAGTTTCAGTTTTGGCTCCCAACTTCCAATTTGCTCCTAGCCTCGTCCGATTGACACTCGGGGTCCCCGGGACCCCGCCCGAACATACCAACAAGTTTGAAATCATAAAACGGACTCGATCGAACCCTCGGAACTCGTAAAACAACATCAAATCTAAGAATCATACACTAAACCAAATTGATTCAAACTTAAGAATTTCAAGTTTTTCAATTTACTTCCAATGCGCCGAAATATACTTAAACTACTCGGAATGACACGAAAATTTGCATGCAAGTCTTAAATCACTATACGGAATCATTCCCAAACTCAGAATTCCAAACGGACTTCAATTACTCAAAATCCTACTCCAAACCAAATTTAAAGAATTTTAAACCTTCAAATAGTTGATTTTTACTATTAAGCGTCAAAACGCTCTCGGGGTTATCCAAAACCCGATTCAGACATACGCCCAAGTCCATAATCATCATACAAACCTATTGGAACCGTCAAATCCCGATTCCGGGGTCGTTTTCTCAAAATGTTGACCAAAGTCAAACTTCTCCATTTAAAGCTAACTTAATGAACCAAGTGTTCCGATTTCAACCCACACTTCCAAATCTCGAACCAACCATCCCCGCGAGTCATAAATTAATAAAAGCATATCCGGGGAGTTTTATTTTAGGTAACGGGTTTTTAAAAGTTAAAATGACCGGTTGGGTCAATACATTCTCCACCTCTTAAACAAACGTTCGTCCTCGAACGAGTTTAGAATAATACCTGGAGTGCTAAATAAGTGTGGATATTTGCTTCGTATGTCCTCCTCGGCAGAAATCCTCTTGGACCTCAACTGGCGAACTTGTTTATCAACAATGGCAAATGGCTCTTCTTCATAACCCAAACTCTTATCTAGATGAACTATGCTGAAGTCCAACACATGTGATAGGTCAGCATGATACTTACGGAGCATAGATACATGAAAAACCGGATGAACTCCCAATAGACTGGGAGGTAATGCAAGATCATAAACAACCTCCCCAACTCGTCTCAACACCTCAAATGGGCCTATAAACCTTGGGCTCAACTTGCCCTTCTTCCCGAATCTTCAAGAGAACCTTTTCACCTACCATAAATGATAAATCACACGCTTTCTGATCCACGTAACGCTTCTGTTTGGACTGTACTGTACGAAGTCGCTCCTGAATCAACTTTACCTTTTCCAAGGCATCTTTTACCAAATTAGTACCATATAACTTAGCCTCACGGGGCTCAAACCATCTGATAGGTGAACGACATCGACGACCATATAAAGCCTCAAATGGAGCCATCTTGATGCTGGATTGGTAACTGTTATTATAAACAAACTCGGCCAAAGGCAGAAAATGATCCCACTAATCTCCAAAGTCAATCATACATGCCCTGAGCATATCCTCCAAAATCTGAACTGTCCGCTCTGACTGCCCGTTGGTCTGCGGATGAAAGTCTGTGCTGAGCTCTACACAGGTCCCTAATTCACTCTGTATTGCTCTCCAGAAATGTGAAGTAAACTGAGGGTCTCTATCTGATATGATGGAAATTGGCACACCGTGCAACCGAACTATCTCCTGAATATAAATTAGGGAAACCTCTCTGAAGTATATGTAATCCCAACAGGAATAAAATGTGCCGACTTGGTCAACCTGTCAACAATCACCCAAACTGCATCAAACTTCCTCAAGGTCCACGGCAACCCAACTACAAAGTCTATAGTAATTCGTTCCCATTTCTACTCTGGTGTGGTCATCTACTGAAGTAGGCCACCTGGCCTCTGGTGCTCATATTTAACATGCTGGAAATTTAGACACCTAGCTACATACTCAACTATGTCCTTTTTCATTCGTCGCCACTAATAATGCTATCTCAAGTCATAATACATCTTCGTAGCACCTGAATGAATAGAATACCGAGAAGTGTGTGCCTCCTCCAGGATCGATTTCCTCAGTTCATCCGCATTAGGAACACACAGACGATCCTGGAGTCACAGAACACCATCCGCACCAATAGTAACTTCCTTGGAACCACCTCGTAGTACCGTTTCTTGAAGAACCATTAAGTGTGGGTCATCATACTGGCGAGACTTGATTTGCTCAAACAGTGAAGACTGAGCTACGACATATATAAGAACTCGGCTGGTGTCTGAAATATCTAGCCGCACAAGTCTGTTGGCCAAGGACCGAATATCCAAAACTAATGGCCTCTCTTCTGCTGAAATGAAAATCAAACTACCCATACTCTCCGCCTTTCTACTCAAGGCATCTGCAACTACATTTGCTTTACCTGGATGATATAGGATAGTAATATCATAATCTTTTAGTAATTCCAGCCATCTGCGTTACCTCAAATTTAGGTCCCTCTGCTTGAACAAATGTTGTAAACTGCGATGATTAGTATAAACTTCACAAGACACCCCATAAAGATAATGCCTCCAAATCTTAAGGGCGTGAACAATCGCAGCTAACTCCAAATCATGTACCAGATAATTCTGCTCGTGGGGCTTCAACTGACGTGAATCATATGCAATAATTCGTCCTTCCTACATTAATACACAACCCAAACCAATGCGTGAAGGGTCGCAATACACTGTATACATTCCCAAACCGGAAGGTAACACTAACACATGTGTTGTAGTCAATATTGTCTTGAGCTTCTGAAAGCTTGACTCACAATCATCGGACCATCGAAATTGAACACCCTAATGGGTTAATTTGGTCAAAGGTGTTGTAATAGATGAAAACACCTCCCACAAACCGATGATAATAACATGCTAAATCCAGAAAACTCTTGATCTCAGTCGCCGAAGTGGGTCGATGCCAATTCTGAACTGCCTCAATCTTTTTGGGATAAACTTTAATACCTTCGCCCGATACAATATGTCCCAAAAATGCTACAGACGCTAGCCAAAACTCACATTTAGAGAACTTAGCATATAGATTTTGTTCCCGCAATGCCTGGAGCACTACTCTCATATGCTGCTCATGTTCCTTTTCCGGTTCTGCGAAGAAATCTCGCATCTGCGAGTGTCACGCCTATGAGCTTCTGTCATATCTGGGAATGTTACACCTGTGACTGGCTAAGCGTAGGTGCGATTCTGATAGTAGTTGGGAGTTTCAGTTTTGGTTCCCAACTTCCAACTTGGTCCGAGCCTCGTCCGATTGACACTCGGGGCCCCTGGGACCCTGCCCGAACATACCAACAAGTATGAAATCATAAAACGAACTCGTTCGAACCCTCAGAATGCGTAAAACAACATCAAATCTAAGAATCATACCCTAAACCAAATTGATTCAAACTTAAGAATTTCAAGTTCTTCAATTTACTTTCAATGCGCCGAAATATACTTAAACTACTCGGAATGACACGAAAATTTGCGTGCAAGTCTTAAATCACTATACAGAACTATTCCCAAACTCGAAATTCCAAACAGACTTCAATTACTCAAAATCCTACTCCAAACCAAATTTACAGAATTTTAAACCTTCAAATAGTTGATGTTTACTATTAAGCGTCAAAACGCTCCCGGGTTATCCAAAACCCGATTCGGACATACGACCAAGTCCAAAATCGTCATACGAACTTATTGGAACCATCAAATCCCGATTTCGGGGTCATTTTCTCAAAATGTTGACCGAAGTCAAATTTATCCATTTAAAGCTAACTTAAGGAACCAAGTTTTCCGATTTCAACCCACATACTTACAAATCTCGAACCAACCATCCCCGCGAATCATAAATTAATAAAAGCATGTTAGTGGAGTTTTATTTTAGGGAACGAGTTTTTAAAAATTAAAATGACCGGTTGGGTCATTACATTATTCCCATAACATGGTGGTATATATTATTTGTGCCCATTCTTTTCCTTTGTTATGAAAATAAACTTATTTGATTTTCTGTACATTGCAGTTGATATTTTTACCCTTTCATTCTTCTTATGTTTCATTCTCCAACTCTTTTGTTTCACCAAGAAAATGAAAGTTCTTCAATTTTGGAGGCTTTAAATTCTTGTTTAGTGATTGAAATTTGAAATTAACCATTGACTAAATTTTTAGTGATTTGCTTTAACTTTTTAGTGATTTGATTTGGTATTATTTGACTAAATTGGTAATTAAGAATTCTTTATATTGAGTTTGGATGCTTTATTTCAGATTTAAAATCATTTGGAGCAGAGTTGGGTGGTTTTATCATAAATAAAATTGCGAATTCGAAAGAATAATTTGTTGAACAACACAGATAGGATTTGTCAATCAGATAGAATTTGTGCATAATGTAATAGAGAGAACGAATGCAACTAACGTTGTCACGACCCAATTTCACCTATAGGTCGTGATGGCACCCAACATTACAGCTAGGCAAGCGAACTAGTAATTTAAAATAACCAAGAAAATAAGCAACTCTTAATTCAACCAATGTATGTTCCAAGACCTGGTGTCACAAGTGTATGAGCATCTAGTAGATTATACAAAACTCCAAATACTGTCTGGAATGAAAATAGACAGAATTAAAAATACAAGAAGAGGCACTGGTAGCTGCAGGACGACTCAGAAAGGCAGCTCACCACTACTCCCCTAGATAACGAGGATGTGCGATGATAGGTCCTCCACTAGTATCTGTCTTAGATCCTGCACAAAAAGTGCAGCAAGTGTAGCATGAGTACGTAAACAACGTGTACCCAGTAAGTATTTGTGATGACCCAAAATGTCATCTTTAAATTTAATTCTGTGTTCTATGACCTTGAAAATCACCATTTATTATTCCCGGACTTGCATGCGCAATCCGTACAATTTTCCGGAAAGTCTTTATGTGAAACATGAATTAAAATGTGAAATAGAGCTTTAAAAACTCAACTGAGTTGACTTTGGTCAACGTTTTGAGCAAACAGACCCAAATCAGTGTTTTTACAATTTCGGTAGGTCCGTATCGTGGTTTGGGACTTGGGCGTATTCCCGGAATCGAATTCCGAGGTCCCTAGCTTGAGATATGGAATTTTGATGAAAAATTAAAATCTTGGAAGCTTAATGATTTTTAAGACATTACTGATATTGGATTTATGGACCTCGGGTCCGTATTTTGGTTCTGGAGCCCGGTGTAGGTCCACTATAATATTTATAACTTGTCTGCCAAATTTGGTGAGAATAGGAGTTGATGTGACGTGAGTCTGACATATGGTTGTAAAAATATTAGTTTAAAAGTTTTCTTGGAAATTTCCTTTGATTTGGTGTCCGATTCGTAGTTCTTGGTGTTATTTTGGCAATTTGATCGTGCGAGCAAGTTCATATGATGTTTTAGGACATGGGTTCATGTTTGGTTTGGAGCCTCGAGGGCTCGAGTTGGTTTCGGGTGGTTAACAGATCATTTGTGGACTTGGGAAAAACTGCAGAAATCTGCTTCTAGTATCCTTCTTCGTGTTCGCGAGAGGGGGATCACGTTCGCGAAGAAGAAACTAGAGACAGATGAAAATTACTTTTCACGTTCGCGAAGAGGGGGCCGCGTTCGCGAAGGCTTGAGGTGCGAAGCTTCACGTTCGTGATCGAAGCCTCGCGTTTGCGAAGGGAAAGAGGCTGGCCAGGAAAATTAGCTTTCGCATTCGCGAAGGGCATCTGCCGTTTGCGAAGGCCAAGCCAGGCAAGCATCACGTTCGCGAGGTATCCCTCGCATTCGCGAAGAGTAAAATTGGACAGCACAAATTTGTGCTTCTCGAACGCGAGACACTGACCGCGTTCGCGAAGGGTAAAAATCCCAGAAACAGAACTTATGTTCTGGAAATAGAGTTTCGACCCATTTTCAACTCTTTTCCATTTTTGAGCTCGGGTAAGGCGAGTTTTGGGCGATTTCACGGGAAAATATTGGGGTAAGTGTTCCTTATCCTATATTGATTATATTTCATGATTTCATACTCATTTATATCATGAATCCGTGAATTTATGGAAAACAAATTAGATTTTTATAAAATCTTCCAAAAACGAAAATTTAAGATTTGAAGGTCCATTTGACATCAGAATTGGATAATATTTGTATGGTTGGACTCATCTCGGAATGGGTACTTGGATTTCATAAAGTTTTTCGGGATTTGTGATGTGGGTTCCACTATCGAATATTTTAATGAATTTCGGATTTTTATTCGGAAAATTTTTAAATTCATATGGAATTAATTCCTATGATTTGTATTGAGTATATCAAATTGTTTGTGAATAGATTTGAAGCTTTTGGAGACAAATTTAAAAGGAAAAGTTGTGGTCGAGTAATTGATTGGAATTTACAAAACGAGGTAAGTGTCATGGTTAACCTTGACTTGTGGGAATAGAACCCTTAAATTATTTGTTATGTGAAATGCATGCGAACGGCGTATAGGTGAGGTGACGAGTGTCTATACGTCTTCAAATTAATTGTTTGCCTGCTTACTTGAAAAATCATAAATTGTTTTAAATCATAAATTAATTATTATAATAATTATTTCTCTCCTATTCTTTTCCAAATATTAATTGTTGAATTCCTGCATTAATTGTTATATGCTACTTGAATTATGTGTCTTAATTGTTATTTGACGTATAGCATATTAAATATTAAACTGCCTATTTTTGCCTTGATTTCTATAATAATTTGCTATTTGACATTGTCTGTTTCATGATTTAATCATAATTATTGTATGCTTGTTGTCTTACAATTTCATATTAATTGTTGCATTTATTGGGGAAATTCCTTCTATAAGAATTGGTAAATGAATATAATGGAGGAGCGGGTTACATGCCGCAACAGAATTGATTGAAATGAATATATTGGAGGATCGAGTTGCACGCCGCAACAGACTTATTAAAAGTCCATATTGGAGGATCGGATTGCACGCCGCAACAGACTTATTTAAAAGTTGACATACATACATATATTGGTGGATCGGGTTGCACGCCGCAATAGATTTGATTAAAATGAATATATTGGAGGAGCGGGTTGCATGCCGCAACAGTACCGAATGTGAATATACTGTGAGAGCGGGTTGCACGCTGCAACAGAATTGAATGTGAATATATTGTGAGAGCGGGCTGCACGCTGCAACAGAATTGATGGAAATGATAATTGGTTATAAATGTTGAGTTGGCTTCAACTATTATAAATGAGTTATGTGATTTATTTCTATTATTGTTATTGTTACTAATATTGCGTACGGGTAATGTAAGTGACTCGCCTTAGCCTCGTCACTACTTCATCGAGGTTAGACTCAGTAATTACTTGTACATGGGGTCAGTTGTACTGATACTACACTCTGCACTTCTTGTGCAGATTTCGGAGTTGGTCCCAGCGGCGTACCATAGACTTGCTCGGATTTCAGCTACCAGAGGAGACTTGAGGTATAACTGCATGGCGTCCGCAGTTCTGAAGTCTTTTGAGGCCTTATTGAGACTGGATAAGTTTACCAAGTTCTTTCCAATTCACTTTAGTGGTACACCTTCTGAGGACCCACATGATTATCTTGAATGCTGCCACGAGGTGCTGCGGAACATGGGCATAGTTGAGACCAATAGGGTTGATTTTGCTGTATTTCAGATGACGGGTTCTGCCAAGAGGTGGTGGAGAGATTATACATTGACCCAACCAGTTGGATCGCCTGCACTTACATGGGAGCAGTTCTCTCAGCTGTTTTTGGAAAAGTTCCTCCCTATCATACTTGGAGAGGAATTTCGCAAGCAATTTGAGCGTCTACAGCAGGGCAGTATGACTGTTACTCAGTATGCGTCCCGGTTTGTGGATTTGGCCCATCATGCTCTCCTTTTACTACGTATGGAGGGAGAGAGAGTGAGGAGGTTTATTGAGAGACTAACTGACCCTATTAGACTTCATATGGCCAAGGAGACCGGAAGTGAGATTTCTTTTCAGGCGGCTACTAATGTCGCAAGGAGGATCGAGATGGTTCGTGCACAGGAGAGAGGGAAGAGGTCCGATAAAAGGCCTCATCAGTTTGGTGGCTTCAATGGTGCCTCGTCTGGAGGCACAAGTAATTTTGGTAGGGGTCATCCCCTCAGACCGTTTCATTCAGCACTTCATGTATCTCCTGGTGCTTCAAGGAGTCACGATCCTATCATCCCTTACTCTGGGCAGCCATTATTCAGTGCACATTCAGCTCCTATCAGTGCATCACCACTCCAGAGTTACTACAGTAGTTATCTGGCCCATTTAGGTCAGCTTCAGCTTCAGTAGTCACGGCATCAGGATGGGTGTTATGAGTATGGAAACATTGGTCACATCAGGAGGTATTGCCTTAGATTGGCGAGTAACAGATCTCGGCAAGATTCTCGTGCCATCATAAAGGCATCGAGTGCTTCACCGCCTGCTTAGCCAGCTAGAGGTAGGGGTCAGGCAACTAGAGTGAGGGTCAGACCATTAAAGGTGGAGGTCATGCCATTAGAGGTGGAGGTTAGACCATTAGAGGTGGAGGCCAGCCAGTTAGAGGCCGTCCCAGAGGCGTAATTCAGAGTGGTGGGACCCAGCCCCGATTTTATACTTTTCCAGGTAGGCCTGAGGCCGAGTCATCCGATGCTGTGATCACAGGTATTATTCCAGTTTGCCATAGAGATGCTTCAGTTCTATTTGATCCAGGATCTACTTATTCCTATGTGTCCTCCTATTTTGCTTCATATTTGGTTGTGACTTGTGATTCTCTGAGTGCTTCTGTTTTTGTATCTACACCGGTGGGAGACTCTGTTGTAGTAGATCATGTCTATCATT
Source organism: Nicotiana otophora (assembly GCA_000715115.1). Taxonomy (NCBI): domain Eukaryota; kingdom Viridiplantae; phylum Streptophyta; class Magnoliopsida; order Solanales; family Solanaceae; genus Nicotiana; species Nicotiana otophora. The sequence continues at coordinate 65,426 of AWOL01S0004859.1, read as the reverse complement.
CGTGTGTGATTACTATTGGTAATCTTGAGACTAGTGTAGATCTTATACTCCTTGATATGGCAGATTTTGATGTCATCTTGGGTATGGATTGGCTGTCCCCTTACCACACTATATTGGATTGGCATGCCAAAACAGTGACCTTAGCTATGTCGGGTTACCTCGGTTAGAGTGGAAAGGAACTCATGGCCATTCTTGCAACAGGGTTATTTCTTATATGAAAGCTCGGCTTATGGTATAGAAAGGGTGTCTAGCCTATTTGGCTTATATTCACGATCCCAGTGTGGATGTCCTTTCTATGGACTCAATACCAGTTGTTAGTGAATATCCAGAAGTATTTCCTGGATATTTTTCGGGGATGCCACCCGACAGAGATATTGACTTCTATATTGATTTGGCTCCGGGTACTCAACCCATTTCTATTCCACCATACCATATGGCCCCGCCGGAGTTGAAAGAATTAAAAGAGCAGTTATAAGACTTTCTTGATCAGGGATTCATTAGACCCAATGTCTCGCCCTGGGGTGCACCAGTATTATTTGTAAAGAAGAAAGATGGCTATATGCGGATGTGTATAGACTATCGGTAGTCGAACAAGGCCACTATCAAAAACAAATATCCACTGCCAAGAATTGATGACTTATGTGATCAGCTTCAGAGTGCCAAGGTATTTTTGAAGATCGATTTGAGGTCTGGTTACCATCAGTTGAAGATTAGGGCATCTGATGTCCCTAAAATAGCTTTTCGAACTCGGTATGGGCATTACGAATTCCTAGTGATATCATTTGGGTTGACAAATGCCCTAGCATCATTTATGGATTTGATGAATCGAGTGTTCAAGCCTTATTTGGATTCTTTTGTGGTTGTATTCATTGATGATATCTTGATTTACTCTAGCAGTCGAGAGGAACATGAGCAACATCTTCAAAGTGTTCTTCACACCTTGAAGAATAATTAGTTATATGCCAAGTTTTCAAAATGTGAGTTTTGGTTAGACTCAGTTGCCTTTTTGGGGCATGTTGTATCGGAAGAAGGCATAAAGGTGGATCCGAAGAAGATTAGGGCTCTTCAGAATTGGCCTAGACCTACCTCAGTTACAGAGATCCGGAGTTTCCTAGGTTTAGAAGGTTATTATCGTCGGTTCGTGGAAGGGTTTTCATCTATAGCAAGCCCATTGAACAGTTTGACCCAGAAAAGGTGTCCCATTCAGATGGTCACACGAGTGTGAGTTGAGCTTTTAGAAGCTCAAGACTGCTTTATCTATGGCACCAATGTTGGTATTACCCACAGGTTCAGGATCGTATACGGTATATTGTGACGCATCTAACATTGGGCTTGGTACAGTATTAATGCAAGATGGAAAGGTAATTGCATATGTGCCGCGGAAGTTGAAAGTTCACGAGAAGAATTATCTTGTTCATGACTTAGAATTGCCAGCCATTGTTCATGCGCTGAAGATTTGGAGGCATTACCTCTACGGTGTCTCGTGTGAGGTATTTACTAATCATCGTAGCCTTCAGTATCTGTTCAAATAAAAAGATCTTAATTTGAGGCAGAGAGGATGGTTGGAGTTGTTGAAAGACTATGATATTACCATTTTGTATCACCCCGGAAAGTCCAATGTGGTGGCCGATGCTTTGAGTAGTAAGGCTATGAGTATGGGCAGTCTTGCGTATATTCCGGTTGGTGAGAGGCCATTAGCTGCAAATGCTCAGACTTTGGCTAATCAGTTCGAGGGGTTAGATGTTTCAGAACCCAGTCAGGTTCTAGCTTGCCCAGTCGCTTGGTCTTCTTTATATGAGCACATCATGGAGAGACAGTATGATGATCCTCATTTACTTGTCCTTAAGGACACGGTGCGGCACGATGATGCCAAACAGGTTGCTATGGGGGAAGATGGGGTTCTGCGAATGCATGGTCGTATTTGTGTGCCGAATGTGGATGGGCTTCGTGAATTAATTCTTGAAGAAGCATACAGTTCCAGGTATTCTATTCATAAAGGTACCGCCAAAATGTATCAAGATTTGCGGCAACATTATTGGTGGAGGAGAATGAAAAGGGATATAGTTGCATATGTAGCTCGGTGTCTGAATTGTCAGCAAGTTAAGTACGAGCATCAGAGACCTGGTGGTTTGCTTCAGAAGTTAGAAATTCCTGAGTGGAAGTGGGAGAGTATCACTATGGATTTTGTTGTTAGGATCCCACGGACTCAGAGAAAATTTGATGCAGTTTGGGTTATTATGGACAGGTTGACCAAGTCAGCACATTTCATTCCAGTGACAATTACCTATTCTTCAGAAAGGTTAGCTGAAATTTACATTCGTGAGATTGTATGCCTTCACGGTGTGCCCGTGTCTATTAATTCAGATCGAGGTACGCAGTTTACCTCACATTTTTGGAGGGCTGTACATCGTGAGTTAGGCACGCGGGTGAGTTGAGTACAACATTTCATCCACAAACAGACGGACAGTTAGAGCGCACTATTCAGATATGCTCCGCGCTTGTGTTATAGACTTTGGAGGTTCTTGGGATCATTTCTTGCCACTTGCAGAGTTTGCTTATAATAATAGCTACCAGTCGAGCATTCACATGGCTCCATATGAGGCATTATACGGAAGGCGATACCGATCGCCAGTTCGTTGGTTTGAACCGGGAGAGGCTCAGTTGTTGGGGTACCGATTTGGTACAAGATTCCTTGGATAAGGTCTAGATTATTCAGGATTAATTTTGCACAGCTCAGTTTAGGCAAAAGAGTTATGCTGACCGTAAAGTTCGTGATATAGCATTCATGGTTGGAGAAAGAATATTTCTCCGGGTTTCACCTATGAAAGATGTAATGAGTTTCGAAAAGAAGGGCAAGTTGATCCCTAGGTATATCGGACCCTTTGAAATTCTTGAAAGGGTAGGTGAAGTAGCCTACAGTCTTACCTAGTTTATCAATGGTTCATCCGGTGTTCCATGTGTCTATGCTCCGAAAATATCATGGTGATCCGTCCCATGTGTTAGATTTCATCTCAGTCCAATTGGACAAAGATTTGACTTACGAGGAGGAGCCGGTGGCTATTCTAGCCCGTCAGGTGTGACAGTTGAGGTCTAAGAGTTATCCTTCAGTTTGAGTGCAATGGAGAGGTCAGCCGGTAGATGCATCTACCTGGGAGTCCGAGTCCTACATGCGGAGTAAATATCCACACTTATTCACCAGCTTAGGTATTTTGTTTTCTAACTCCGTTTGAGGACGAACGTTTGTTTTAGAGGTGGAGAATGTGATGACCCAAAATGTCTTCTTTAAATTTAATATGTAATTTTGTGTTTTAAGACCTCGCAAAGCACCATTTATCATTCCTTGACTTGCGTGCGCAGTCCGTATAATTTTTCGGAAAGTCTTTATGTGAAAAATGGATTAAACTCTGAAATAGAGCTTTAAAAACTCAACTGAGTTGACTTTGATCAACATTTTGAGCAAACGGACCCGGATCATTGTTTTGACAATTTTGGTAGGTCCGTATCGTGATTTGGGACTTAGGCGTATGCCCGGAATCGCATTCCGAGGTCCCTAGCTCGAGATATGGAATTTTGATGAAAACTAAAATTCTTGAAACCATAATGATTTTTAAGAAATTACTGATGTTGGATTTATGGACCTCGGGTCCTTATTTTAGTTCCGGATCCCGGTGTAGGTCCACTATAAAATTTATGACTTGTCTACCAAATTTGGTGAGAATCAGAGTTGATTTGACGTGAGTCTGACATCCGGTTGTAAAAATATTAGTTTTGAAGTTTTCTTGGAAATTTCCTTTGATTTGGTGTCCGATTCGTAGTTCTTGGTGTTATTTTGGCAATTTGATCATGTGAGCAAGTTCGTATGATGTTTTAGGACATGGGTTCAAGTTTGGTTTGGAGCCCCGAGGGCTCGGGTTGGTTTCGAGTGGTTAACGGATCATTTTTGGACTTGGGAAAAACCGCAGAAATTTGCTTTTGGTATCCTTCTTCACGTTCGCGAGAGGGGGATCGTGTTCGCGAAGAAGAAACTAGAGGCAGATGAAAATTACTCTTCGCGTTCACGAAGAGGGGGCTGCGTTCACGAAGTCTTGAGGTGCGAAGCTTCGCGTTCGCGATCGAATCCTTGCGTTTGCGAAGGGAAATAGGCTGGCCACGAAAATTAGCCTTCGCGTTCGTGAAGGGCATCTCGCATTTGCGAAGGCCAAGCCAGGAAAGCATCGCGTTCGCGAGCTAGCCCTCGCGTTCGCAAAGAGTAAAATTGGACAACGCAAATTTGTGCTTCGCGAACATGTGGCACTGACCGCGTTCGCGAAGGGTAAAAATCCCAGAAACAGAACTTATGTTTTGGAAATGGGGTTTCGACCCATTTTCAACTCTTTTCCATTTTTGAGCTCGGGTAAGGCGAGTTTTGGGCGTTTTCACGGGAAAACATTGGGGTAAGTGTTCCTTATCTTATATTGATTATATTTCATGATTTCATACTCATTTATATCATGAATCCGTGAATTTTTGGAAGAAAAATTAGATTTTTATAAAATCTTCCAAATACGAAAATTTAAGATTTGAAGGTGCATTTGACATCGGAATTGGATAATTTTTGTATGGTTGGACTCATCTCAGAATGGGTATTCGGATTTCGTAAAGTTTTCCGGGATTTGAGACGTGGGAATGAATTTTGGATTTTTATTCGAAACATTTGTAAATTCATAAGGAATTAATTCCTATGATTCGTATTGAGTATATCGAATTGTTTGTGAATAGATTTGAAGCTTTTGGAGACAAATTTAAAAGGAAAAGTTGTGGTCGAGTAATTGATTGAAATTTTCAAAACGAGGTAAGTGTCGTGGTTAACCTTGACTTGTGGGAATAGAACCCTTAAATTATTTGTTATGTGAAATGCATGCGAACGACGTATAGGTGAGGTGACGAGTGTCTATACGTCTTTAAATTAATTGTTTGCCTGCTTACTTGAAAAATTATAAATTGTTTTAAATCATAAATTAATTATTATAATAATTATTTCTCTCCTATTCTTTGCCAAATATTAATTGTTGAATTCCTGCATTAATTGTTATATGCCACTTGAATTATGTGTCTTAATTGTTATTTGACATTTAGCGTATTAAATATTAAACTGCCTATTTTCTCCTTGATTGCTATAATAATTTGCTATTTGACATTGTCTGTTTCATGATTTAATCATAATTATTGTATGCTTGTTGTCTTACAATTTCATATTAATTATTGTATTTATTGAGGAAATTTCTTCTATAAGAATTGGTAAATGAATATACTGGAGGAGCGGGTTGCATGCCGCAACAGAATTGATTGAAATGAATATATTGAAAGATCGGGTTGCACGCCGCAACAGACTTATTAAAAAGTCCATATTGGAGGATCGGGTAGCATGCCGCATCAGACTTATTTAAAAGTTGACATACATACATATATTGGTGGATCGGGTTTCACGCCGCAATAGAGTTGATTAAAATGAATATATTGGAGGAGCGGGTTGCATGCTGCAACAGAACTGAATGTGAATATACTGTGAGAGCGGGTTGCACGCTGCAATAGAATTGAATGTGAATATATTGTGAGAGCGGGTTGCACGCTGCAACAGAATTGATGGAAATAATAATTGGTTATAACTGTTGAGTTGGCTTCAATTATTATAAATGAGTTACTTGATTTATTTCTATTATTGTTGTTGTTACTAATATTGCGTACGGGTAATGTAAGTGACTCGCCTTAGCCTCGTCACTACTTCGTCGAGGTTAGGCTCAGCAATTACTAGTACATGGGGTCGGTTGTACTGATACTACACTCTACACTTCTTGTGCAGATTTCAGAGTTGGTCCCAGCGGCGTACCATAGACTTGCTCGGATTTCAGCTACCAGAGGAAACTTGAGGTATAACTGCATGGCATCCACAGTTATGAAGTACCCGTCTATTTTACTTTTGCTGTGTGTTTATTTCCAGACATCTTTATTTTATTCAGACCTTTATTTGTATTTATTCTAGAAGCTCGTGCACTTGTGACACCAATTCTGGGATGGTATTTAGACACTGTTGTTTTTATGGATTATTCACGACATTTCAGACTTTACTTCCGCATTTGTTCTTTGATTATTAATAAATTAAAAAAAATTGCTTTAAAAATAGATAATATTATTCTAACGTTGGCTTTCCTAGAAAGTGAAATGCTAGGCGCCATCACGGTCCGAAGGTGGGAATTTCGGGTCGTGACAGTTGGTATTAGAGCACTAGGTTACATAGGTCTCACGAGTCACGATAAAGCTTAGTAGAGTTTGAAGGATAGGTACGGAGACGTCTGTACTTATATCTTAGAGGCTATGAAGTTTAGGAACAATATCACTTCTTTTTTATTCTGTTTTGCGAATTTATTCTATCATCGATGATTGAACCATTCTACTCTTATTCTCTCGCAGATGGTGAGAACACGTAATACCTCTACCGACGGACAGGGACCAGAACCCCCGGTGGCAACTATGGCCAAGGGTAGAGGTCGAGGTCGTGCTAGAGGCCGAGGTAGAGTTCAGTCCGGAGCTTGAGCAGCTGCACCTGTTGTAGAATCGCAGGTGGACCTTCAGGAGGAGGTTCCAGTTCAGAATGTACCAGTGGGACCAGTTTAGGTCCCGGAAGGATTCATAGCCACTCCAGTTCTTCAGGACGCTCTAGTCCATTTGGTAAGTCTTATGGAGGGCGTGGCCCAGAATGGTACATTTCCAGTGGCACCAGCTGTCTCACAGGCTGGGGGGAGGAGCACAAACTCCCACTACTCCCGCTCCGGAGCAGATGGCTCCCCAGAATCAGGCTCCAGCTACCCCGCCAGTTGGGGTAGTTCAGCTAGTTTTTGCTGCACAGATCGATGATAGGCCCGCCATGTCTTTTGAGACCTTATTGAGACTGGATAAGTTTACCAAGCTCTTTCCAGTTCACTTCAGTGGTACACCTTCTGAGGACCCACAGGATTATCTTGAACGCTGCCACGAGATGCTGCGGAACATGGGTATAGTCGAGACCAATATGGTTGATTTTGTTGTATTTCAGATGACAGGTTCCTCCAAGAGGTGGTGGAGAGATTATACATTGACCCTACCAGTTGGATCGCCTGCACTTGGGAGCAGTTCTCTTAGCTGTTTCTGGAAACGTTCCTCCCTATCATACTGGGAGAGGAATTATGCAAGCAATTTAAGCGTCTACAGCAGGACAGTATGACTGTTACTCAGTATGCGTCACGTTTTGTGGATTTGGCTCGTCATTCTCTCATCTTACTACCTACGGAGGGAGAGACAGTGAGGAGGTTTATTGAGGGACTCACTCACCCTATTAGACTTCATATGGCCAAGGATACCGGAAATGAGATTTCTTTACAGGCGACTACTAATGTCGCAAGGAGGATCGAGATGGTTCTTGCACAGGAGAGAGGGTAGAGGTCCGATAAAAGGCCTCGTCAGTTCGGTTGTTTCAGTGGTGCCTCGTCTGGAGGCAGAGGTAATTTTAGTAGGGGTCATCCTCCCAGACCGTTTCATTCAGCGCTTCATATATCTCCTGGTGCTTCAAGGAGTCACGGTCCTATCACCCCTTACTCTGGGCAGCCAGTATTCAGTGCACATTCAGCTCTTATCAGTGCATCACCACTCCAGAGTTACTACCGCGGTTATCCGGCCCATTTAGGTCAGCTTCAACTTCAGTAGCCACGACATCAGGATGTGTGTTATGAGTATGGAAACATTGGTCACATCAGGAGGTATTGCCTTAGATTGGCGAGTAACAGATCTCGGCAAGATTCTCGTGCCATCATAAAGGCACCGGTTGCTTCACCGCCTGCTTAGCCAGCTAGAGATAGGGGTCAGGCAACTAGAGTGGGGGTCAGGCCATTAAAGGTGGAGGTCAGGCCATTATAGGTGGAGGTTAGACCATTAGAGGTGGAGCCCAGCCAGTTAGAGGCCGTCCCAGAGGCATAATTCAGAGTGGTGGGCCCCAGCCCCGATTTTATGCTTTTCCAGGTAGGCCTGATGCCGAGTCATCTGATGCTGTGATCACATGTATTATTCCAGTTTGCCATAGAGATGCTTCAGTTCTATTTGATCTAGGATCTACTTATTCCTATGTGTCCTCCTATTTTGCTTCATATTGGGTTGTGACTTGTGATTCTCTGAGTACTTCTGTTTTTGTATCTACACCGGTGGGAGACTCTGTTGTAGTAGATCATGTTTATCATTCGTGTGTTATTACTATTGGTAATCTTGAGACTAGTGTAGATCTTATACTCCTTGATATGGCAGATTTTGATATCATCTTGGGTATGGATTGGCTGTCCCCTTACCATACTATATTGGATTGTCATGCCAAAACAGTGACCCTAGCTATGCCGGGGTTACCTTGGTTAGAGTGGAAAGGAACTCATGGCCATTCTTGCAGCAGGGTTAGTTCTTATATGAAAGCTCGGCTTATGGTAGAGAAAGGGTGTCTAGCCTATTTGACTTATATTCGCGATCCTAGTATGGATGTCCTTTCTATGGACTCAATACCAGTTGTTCGTGAATATCCAGAAGCATTTCCTGGAGATTTGCCGGGGATGCCTCCCGACAGAGATATTGACTTCTATATTGATTTGGCTCCGGGTACTCAACCCATTTCTATTTCACCATACCATATGGCCCCGCCAGAGTTGAAAGAATTAAAAGAGCAGTTATAAGACTTTCTTGATCAGGGATTCATTAGACCCAGTGTCTCGCCCTGGGGTGCACCAGTATTATTTGTTAAGAAGAAAGATGGCTCTATGCGGATGTGTATAGATTATCGGTAGTTGAACAAGGCCACTATCAAAAAACAATATCCACTGCCAAGAATTGATGACTTATGTGATCAGCTTCAGAGTGCGAAGGTATTTTTGAAGATCGATTTGAGGTCTGGTTACCATCAGTTGAAGATTAGGGCATTTGATGTCCCTAAAATAGCTTTTCGAACTCGGTATGGGAATTACGCATTCCTAGTGATATCATTTGGGTTGACAAATGCCCCATTATCATTTATGGATTTGATGAATCGGGTGTTCAAGCCTTATTTGGATTCTTTTGTGGTTGTATTCATTGATGATAACTTGATTTACTCCAGCAATCGAGAGGAACATGAGCAACATCTTTAAAGTGTGCTTCACAGCTTGAAGAATAATTAGTTATATGCCAAGTTTTCAAAATGTGAGTTTTAGTTAGACTCAGTTGCCTTTTTGGGGCATATTGTATCGGCATAAGGAATAAAGGTGGATCCTAAGAATATTAAGGCTCTTCAGAATTGTCCTAGACCTACTTCAGTTATAGAGATCCGGAGTTTCCTAGGTTTAGCAGGTTATTATCGTCGGTTCGTGGAAGGGTTTTCATCTATAGCAAGCCCATTGATCAGATTGACCCAGAAAAAGAGTCCCATTCAGATGGTCACACGAGTGTGAGTTGAGCTTTCAGAAGCTCAAGACTGCTTTGTCTATGGCACCAATGTTGGTATTACCCACAGGTTCAGGATCGTATACGGTATATTGTGACACATCTAACATTGGGCTTGGTACAGTATTAATGCAAGATGGAAAGGTAATTGCATATGCGTCGCGGAAGTTGAAAGTTCACGAGAAGAATTATCTTGTTCATGAATTAGAATTGGCAACCATTGTTCATGTGCTGAAGATATGGAGGCATTACCTCTACGGTTTCTCGTGTGAGGTATTTACTGATCATCGTAGCCTTTAGTATCTGTTCAAATAAAAAGATCTTAATTTGAGGCAGAGAAGATCGTTGGAGTTATTGAAAGACTATGATATTACCATTTTTTATCACCCCGGAAAGGCCAATGTGGTGGCCGATGCTTTGAGTAGAAAGGCTGTTAGTATGGGCAGTCTTGCATATATTCCGGTTGGTGAGAGGCCATTAGTTGTAGATGCTCAAAATTTGGCTAATCAGTTCGTGAGGTTAGATGTTTCAGAACCCAGTCGAGTTCTAGCTTGCCCAGTCGCTCGGTCTTCTTTATGTGAGCACATCATGGAGAGGCAGTATGATGATCCTCATTTACTTGTCCTTAAGGACATGGTGCGGCACGGTGATTCCAAACAAGTTGCTATGGGGGAAGATGGGGTTCTGCGAATGCAGGGTCGTATTTGTGTGCCTAATGTGGATGGGCTTCGTGAATTAATTCTTAAAGAAGCATACAGTTCCAGGTATTCTATTCATAGAGGTACCGCCAAAATGTATCAAGATTTGCGGCAACATTATTGGTGGAGGAGAATGAAAATGGATATAGTTGCATATGTAGCTCGGTGTCTGAATTGTCAGCAAGTTAAGTACGAGCATCAGAGACCTGCTGGTTTGCTTTAGAAGTTAGAAATTCCTGAGTGGAAGTGGGAGCGTATCACTATGGAATTTTTTGTTGGGCTCCCATGGACTCAGAGAAAATTTGACGCAGTTTGGGTCATTGTGGACGGGTTGACCAAGGCAACACATTTCATTCCAGTGACAATTACCTATTCTTCAGAAAGGTTAGCTGATATTTACATTCGTGAAATGGTACGCCTTTACGGTGTGCCCTTGTCTATTAATTCAGATCGAGGTACCCAATTTACCTCACATTTTTGGAGGGCTGTACATCATGAGTTAGGCACGCGGGTGAGTTGAGTACAACATTTCATCCACAAACAGACGGACAGTTAGAGCGCACTATTCAGATATGCTCCGCGCTTGTGTTATAGACTTTGGAGGTTCTTGGGATCATTTCTTGCCACTTGCGGAGTTTGCTTATAATAATAGCTACCAGTCGAGCATTCACATGGCTCCATATGAGGCATTATATGGAAGGCGATGCCGATCGCCAGTTGGTTGGTTTGAACCGGGAGAGGCTCGGTTGTTGGGGTACCGATTTGGTACAAGATTCCTTGGATAAGGTCTAGATTATTCAGGATTAACTTTGCACAGCTCAGTTTAGGCAAAAGAGTTATGCCTACCGTAAAGTTCGTGATATAGCATTCATGGTTGGAGAAAGAATATTTCTCCGGATTTCACCTATGAAAGGTGTAATGAGGTTCGAAAAGAAGGGCAAGTTGATCCTTAGGTATATCGGACCCTTTGAAATGCTTGAAAGGGTGGGTGAAGTAGCTTACAGGCTTACCTAGTTTATCAACGGTTCATCCGGTGTTCCATGTGTCTATGCTCCGAAAATATCATGGTGATCCGTCCTATGTGTTAGATTTCATCTCAGTCCAATTGGACAAAGATTTGACTTACGAGGAGGAGCCGGTGGCTATTCTAGACCGTCAGGTCTGACAGTTGAGGTCTTAGAGTTATCCTTCAGTTTGAGTGCAATGGAGAGGTCAGCCGGTAGAGGCATCTACCTGGGAGTCCGAGTCGGACATGCGGAGTAAATATCCACACTTATTCACCAGCTTAGGTATTGTTTTTTCTAACTCCGTTCGAGGACGAACGTTTGTTTTAGAGGTGGAGAATATGATGACCCAAAATGTCTTCTTTAAATTTAATATGTAATTTTGTGTTCTAAGACCTCGAAAAGCACCATATATCATTCCTTGACTTGCGTGTGCAGTCCGTATAATTTTTCGGAAAGTCTTTATGTGAAAAATGGATTAACATTTGAAATAGAGCTTTAAAAACTCAACTGAGTTGACTTTGATCAACATTTTGAGCAAACGGACCCGGATCATTATTTTGACAATTTTGGTATGTCCGTATCGTGATTTGGGAGTTGGGCGTATGCCCGGAATCGAATTCCGAGGTCCCTAGCTCGAGATATGGAATTTTGATGAAAACTTAAATTCTTGAAACCATAATGATTTTTAAGAAATTACTGATGTTGGATTTATGGACCTCGGGTCCGTATTTTGGTTCCGGAGCCTGGTGTATGTCCACTATAATAGTTATGACTTGTCTGCCGAATTTGGTGAGAATCAGAGTTGATTTGACGTAAGTCTGACATCCGGTTGTAAAAATATTAGTTTTAAAGTTTTCTTGGAAATTTCCTTTGATTTGGTGTCCGATTCGTAGTTCTTGGTATTATTTTGGCAATTTGATCGTGCGAGCAAGTTCGTATGATATTTTAAGACATGGGTTCATGTTTGGTTTGGAGCCCCGAGGGCTCGGGTTGGTTTCGGGTGGTTAACAAATCATTTTTGGACTTGGGAAAAACAGTAAAAATCTGCTTTTGGTATCCTTCTTCGCGTTCGCGAGAGGGGGATCGCGTTCGCGAAGAAGAAACTAGAGGCAGATGAAAATTACTCTTCGCGTTCACGAAGAGGGGGCCGCGTTCGCGAAGTCTTGAGGTGCGAAGCTTCGCATTCGCGATCGAATCCTCGCGTTTGCGAAGGGAAAGAGGCTGGCCACGAAAATTAGCCTTCGTGTTCGTGAAGGGCATCTCCCATTTGCGAAGGCCAAGCCAGGAAAGCATTGCGTTCGCGAGTTAGCCCTCGCGTTCGCAAAGAGTAAAATTTGACAGCACAAATTTGTGCTTCGCGAACGCGTGGCACTGACCGCGTTAGCGAAGGGTAAAAATCCCATAAACAGAACTTAAGTTCTGGAAATGGGGTTTCGACCCATTTTCAACTCTTTTCCATTTTTGAGCTCGGGTAAGGCGATTGTTGAGCGTTTTCACGGGAAAACATTGGGGGTAAGTGTTCCTTATCTTATATTGATTATATTGCATGATTTCATACTCATTTATATCATGAATCCGTGAAGTTATGGAAGAAAAATTAGATTTTTATTAAATCTTCCAAATACGAAAATTTAAGATTTGAAGGTGCATTTGACATCGGAATTGGATAATTTTTGTATGGTTGGACTCATCTCAGAATGGGTGTTCGAATTTTGTAAAGTTTTTCGGGATTTGAGACGTGGGAAAGAATTTCAGATTTTTATTCGGAAAATTTGTAAATTCATAAGGAATTAATTCCTATGATTCGTATTGAGTATATCGAATTGTTTGTGAATAGATTTGAAGCTTTTGGAGACAAATTTAAAAGGAAAAGTTGTGGTCGAGTAATTGATTGGAATTTGCAAAACGAGGTAAGTATCGTGGTTAACCTTGACTTGTGGGAATTGAACCCTTAAATTATTTGTTATGTGAAATGCATGCGAACGACGTATAGGTGAGGTGACGAGTATCTATACGTCTTCAAATTAATTGTTTGCCTGCTTACTTGAAAAATCATAAATTATTTTAAATTATAAATTAATTATTATAATAATTATTTCTCTCCTATTCTTTGCCAAATATTAATTGTTGAATTCCTGCATTAATTGTTATATGCTACTTGAATTATGTGTCTTAATTGTTATTTGACATTTAGCATATTAAATATTAAAATGCCTAGTTTCTCCTTGATTTTCTATAATAATTTGCTATTTGACATTGTCTGTTTCATGATTTAATCATAACTATTGTATGCTTGTTGTCTTATAATTTTATATTAATTATTATATTTATTGAGAAAATTTCTTCTATAAGAATTGGTAAATGAATATACTGGAGGAGCGGGTTGCATGCCGCAACAGAATTGATTGAAATGAATATATTGAAGGATCGGGTTGGACGCCGCAACAGACTTATTAAAAAGTCCATATTGGAGGATCGGGTTGTACGCCGCAACAGACTTATTAAAAGTCCATATTGGAGGATCGGGTTGCACGCCGCAACAGACTTATTTAAAAGTTGACATACATACATATATTGGTGGATCGGGTTGCACGCCGTAATAGACTTGATTAAAATGAATATATTGGAGGAGCGAGTTGCATGCCGCAACAGAACCGAATGCAAATATACAGTGAGAGCGGGTTGCACGTTGCAATAGAATTGAATGTGAATATATTGTGAGAGCGGGTTGCACGCTGCAACAGAATTGATGGAAATAATAATTGGTTATAACTGTTGAGTTGGCTTCAATTATTAGAAATGAGTTACCTGATTTATTTCTATTATTGTTGTTGTTACTAATATTGCGTACGGGTAATGTAAGTGACTCGCCTTAGCCTCGGCACTACTTCGTCGAGGTTAGGATCAGCAATTACTAGTA